>CM055276.1:50459344-50634344 GCA_029237695.1 Conchocele bisecta | reverse complement strand
ACACTACCTGCCATGTATGCATGTATTTTCAATCTCTACACTACCGCCATGTATACATGTCTGATCACTCACTACCTACCCCAACCCATATACATCTTTTATCTCTACACCACCGCCAGTAATACATGTATTTATCACTAACATTACCGCCATGTATGCATGTATTTAATCTCTACACTACCGCCATGTATACATGTATTATCATTACACTAAAAAAACGGCCCATGTATGCATGTATATCCTCTACACTACCGCCATGTATACATGTATAATCACTACACTAAACCGCCATGTATACATTTATTATCACTACCACTACTACCGCCATGTATACATGTATTATCTCTACACTACCACCATGTATGCATGTATTATACTACACCCTACCGCCATGTATGCATGTATTTATCACTACCACTACCAACGCCATGTATACATTTATTAAATCACTACACTACCCCGCCATGTATGCATGTATTTAATCACTACACTACCGCCATGTATACATGTCATCACTACACTACCGCCATGTATAAAAGCATGTATTATCACTACACAACCGCCATGTATACAGATATATCACTACAACTACCGCCATGTATGCAGTATTAATCTCACACTACCGCCATGTATACATGCATTATCACTAAACAACAACCGCCATGTATGCAAGTATTAACACTAACAACATAACCGCCATCAATACCAAGTATTTATCACATACACTACCGCCATGTATGCATTATTATCACAACACTACCGCCATGTATACATGTAATATCGACTACCAGCTAACCGCCATGTATGCATGTATTATCACTACACTACCGCCATGTATATGCATGTATTATCACTACACTACCCGCCATGTATACCATGTATTATCTCTACACTACGCCATGTTATACATGTATTATCTCTAGACACTACCACCATGTACACATGTATTATGTCTACACTACCGCCATGTATACATGTATTATCACTACACTGCCGCCATGTATACATGTATTATCTCTACACTACCGCCATGTATACATGTATTATCACTACACTACCGCCATGTATACATGTATTATCTCTACACTACCGCCATGTATACATGTATTATCTCTTCACTACCGCCATGTATACATGTATTATCACTACACAACCGCCATCTATACATGTATTCACTACACATACCGCCATGTATACATGTATTATCTCTTCACTACCGCATGTATACATGTATTATCTCTACACAACTGCCATGTACATGTATTATCTCTTCACTACCGCCATGTATACATGTATTATCCACTAAACACTACCGCCTGTATTCATGTATTTATCCACTACACTGCCGCCATGTATGCATGTATTATCACTACACTACCACCTTGTATACATGTATTATCACTACACTACCGCCATGTAACAAGTATTATCACTACACTACCGCCATGTATACATGTATTAACACAACACTACCGCAAGTATGCTGTAATTATCTACACACCGCCATGATACATGTAATATCACTAACACTACCCGCCATGATTCAATGTATATTCCACTACACTAACCGCCATGTACATGTTATTATCACAACCTAACCGCCATGTATGCATGTCATTAATCCACTACAGTATTATCACTACATATCCTACCGCCATGTATACATGTATTATCACTACACTATGGCAGTTATGCATGTATTGATCACTACACTCCACCGCCATGTATACATGTATTATCACTACACTAACCGCCTATGTATACAAGTATTCATGTATTACTCTACACACCTTGCCCATGTATTATCATGTAATCTCTACTACCCTGCCCGCCATGTATACATGTATTATCTACTACACCTACCGCCAAGTAATACCTGTATTATTCCTACACTACCGCCATGGATATACATGTATTATTTCTACACACCGCCAATGTACCAATGTATTTAACACCTACACTACCTCCAGTATACATGTATTATCACTACACTAACCGCCATGTATACATGTATTATCTACACATACCGCCAATGTATACAAGTATTATCTCTACACCACCGCCAAATGTATAGCATGTATTATCACTACACTACCCATGTTATACATGAATGCCATGTAATATCACTACACTACCGCCATGTATTACATGTATTATCACTACACTACCGCATGTTATACCATTAATATTCTCTTACGCTACCGCCCTGTATACATTTATTATCCACACCCAACCGCCAAGTTATTACAGGTAATTAATCACTTACACTTACCCGCCATGTCATTTACAAATTATGAACAATTACACAATCCGCCATTGATACAATGTATATCACTACAACTCCGCCCATGTATACATGTATTACTCTACACTACCGCCATGATACTTGTATTATCACTACACTACCGCCATGTATACATGTATTATCTCACTACGACTACCTCCATGAATTACATTTATTATACTGTATCACCACCGCCATTGATCATGTATTAATTCTACACTACCGCCATGTATACATGTATTATCACTACACCACCGCCTGTATACATGTATTAGCCAACTACAACCACCGCCAAGTACCTGTAATTATCTCTGCACTACCGCCATGGTATACATGTATTATCACTACACTACCGCCATGTTATCATGTATTATCACTACACTACCGCCTGCGCCACTGTTGCCAATGCTTATAAATTTCTTTACTTAATAATACTTGAACATTGTGCTTGAAATTAAGCAGCTTGATTGTCTGAGCCTCAGCTGTGCTACAGCTGAGGCTCAGACAATCAAATTGCTTGGTTGTAGGTTCAGAAAAGTGGTTAATCTGGGCAAAAAATAACGTAGGTGGGTTGAGAATGTAAGGTATATATGTATAACCACCCCGCCACACCCCTTTTCTCATTACCTTACTCAGCTGATTGGACAGCAATTCCAAAAGGTATACTGGTACATGTACAATGGTTACACAGACCATAAGACCCCAGTCACCGTGACACACGATACATATAACGGTTTTCATACAATCATAACGGGCCGTATTCGGTATTTTTTTCCATTTCGCTGATGAGTTTATTGAAGCGGTGCCGCTTATTTCTGTTTAATTGAGTTCGTATGGCGATTGAATTAGGCGAACAGATGGCGGTAATACTTGAAGCCGGAACTAATGAGCAGACTCCGTTGCCCCGGGGACGACCTGGCCCCGCCCCCAAACCGCTTCAAGAGACACCTGCCTTATGTAAGGGTCAACATTGTTGCCAGCCCGTCGTCGATTAAAGCGGCATCGGGGCTTGGTCCCCCGCACTGTTGCAGAATATTTGTTAATGACAGAGCGGAGCAGAATATAAGCGAGAGCAGTGGCCTATTTCACCAACATTGCAAAATATTCTTTCCTAGCAAAGTATACTTTGAGGGAGAAATTTTCAATTTTATGATAAATTTATTAATTTTTATTATACTGATTTTATTACATTATCACAGCCAATTTGGCTGTGATAATGTAATAAATTCAGTATAAGAATTCTGCATACTTTTAATCATCAAATATATGCAGTCGTTAGTTCTATATGAAATAATGCATTTCAGGAAAAATAAATGATTACTCCCTCAAAGTATACTTTGCTAGAAAAGTATACTTTGCAATGTTGATGAAATTGGCTACTGAGCCGAAACGAACAGAACAGAAAATAACAGAATAGAACAACAAAAAAAGCAAGAATACATAACAGAACAGAAACGAACAGAGCAGACCAGAAACGACGAGTGTATAGCAAACACACAAGAACAAGATAGACAGCCAAATCAATATAATTCAGGAGAATAATTCATATAAGCTGATTTCTAATAAAAAGTGTATGTGCATATAGTGTGAATAAATACGCGCAGTCTGATCTGCAACTACACTGTTCACAAGGTCAGATGTTCAGCAACAAAAAGACTAACAATCGGGCAGATCTTTCCGCCATGAGCGCCATACTATCACAGCATGCGAAGAGCCAAGTGGATGACTCTAGGGCAAAATGCAATATGTTCATTTTTATACTGGTATTGTAAAACTGTGACATCTGTCCGTCTCATGGCGTTGTCTATTGAACATAGAATATCAATGAATTGGATAGTTTAATTAATGCATTTGTTATTGCTTTTAATTTGACAAACAAGTAAAAGTACGAGACAAGTCCACCGGCAGATAGCAGTCGGCGAGCATGACGACATGTTGTTTATGCATTACGAAAAACGGTAGAATTACATGACACGTCACCATGGACATGTACTAGCTAAATACGTTGAATTCAGCTCGATTTTTAAAAAAGAAAACCTATACGAATATATGTTAAAATCGTTGAAAACACAATTGTGAAGACAATAGCGATGTATTAATCCGCATAGTAAGTAAGTAAGTAAATTATTTATTACAGTGACAATAGAATATAATAGAACAAACGAAACAACTCTCGTGATGAAAACACCCGGCCCTATGGGCCTATTAGTCACTGTTAATGAAGACTGTATTATGTATCGCGTAATTGATAATATATGTACATGTTTGCGTTTTAAATAAATGCAATTAACACGGTCAATTTATTTCAAGTTCCTTATACAGGTTCTGGGGCCCGTTTCACTAAACTTCGGACGACTAAGGAGTGCGAAAGAGCAAAGCTAAAACTTCCAACAAAAGTCGCATTAACAGACGATTGTGTGAAACCTTTTGAGGGTTTGTTCATATGTAATAACTCTTACATATCGGTAGTTGATAGCATTAGTGAACACAATTAATGCGCTCGGTAACAGTGTAAAAATCACCCGTACGAACTTGTTTATCGTACGAAGTTTAGTGAAACGGGCCCAAGAGCTATGTTGTACTTTTGTGTCCGACATCTGCGGCCGTTTCACTAAACTTCGTAAGACTAAAATGGAAAATGATGATAGTCTGTAAACTTCACATTAACAATGTTTTCTTGGAAAACAATTATTGGATTTACATTTATTGAGCATATGCAGCCTATGCTCAATAAATGTGAATCCATCAATTGAATTTCCAGACGATCCTAAATTTGCGCTTACGAACATTTCAGTCGTACGAAGTTTAGTGAAACGGCTCCTGCACCGTGCGACGTGTACAGCATGTGTATATTGAAATATAGCCGTTATAAACTGTAAACTGCATACTTCATGTGTTGCGTTTGTGGCTTTCAGTGAATAACTGTTTTAATATTGTGTTGTATTGTATTGATATAGCCCAAGAATGGAAACTCACTTCAGCCAATCAAACTACTTGATTGCGAGTTTTTATTTGCGAAATATTCCCATTACATTATTGATTTAGACTAATATAAATATTTTTACTTTTCAGATTTTTAGCAGATGTATGTGTAACATTTGTTTTCAAATCTTTCAAAAACCTCTATAATACTGACATGTCTCATTGGATTTGTCTTATCGAGGTGTCACAGATAAAATTGCAAGTGCGGTTTTATTGCATATGTTCATTTCTGTCACTGATTGTGTAAAATTCTCACAGTTCACGATTAATAACAACATTGTCATAATGTGCATAAGCGTCGAAATACGGTAGAATCTGTATAAACCGTACACGCATACAGTACAGTGGGATCAGCGTGTAAGTGCACACACGAACACGACAGGTTGGTTCGCTACCCACCCAAAGTGTATGTTGTTACCACTCAGTTGAACCGTCTCGCCGAGACGGTTCAACTGAGTGGTAACAACATACACTTTTGATGCGAAATGAGAAAAAATGCAGAAAAATATTTACATTTTTTTTTTATACATGAAATACAGTGGGGCCAGCGTTCTAACCTGTCGTGTTCGTTCGTGTGTGCACTTACACGCTGACCCCACTGTATGCGTCTGCTTAATTGTATGTGTTTATTGTCATCTCTCACTATTGATAACGTCTGTTCATGATCGCAAACCACATATGCCTGTCTTGCGGTACCAATATGCCTGGTTCACAGTGGAGCCTCTCTAAACCGGACACCCTAAGATAATCCCAGGGTGTCCGGTTTAGAGAGGTTCCACTGTAAAATTCGTGTTCAAATGCATGATTATGAAAACAATATTAATTAAAATAAATGAAAGTGTGTTGATATTCTTTGCTTTAATATTTATTCTTCCATCTCCCGGGCGTAGCAGAGTAATTTCTACCACCTTGGGGGTCCTTTATGATTCCTAATGAATGCAACCCGAATCACGTAATTTAATTTTGCTGGAAGTGCTTGCAATATGGCCACCATCTCAGAGGGCGTAACGTCCTTATAATAAAACATAATAAGGTAGTTTTATTATATTATAGAAACTGCAGGAAGCTGTAGCTGCAAGCAGCGTTCTTGTAATCAAAGGCATAATTAAGAGTAGTTTCCGGGTAATTGTTTTAAGACAAGATAAATTAGTTTATAATTACAGCATTTCCAATTAAAAGTGATGCTACAATGGTTGGTGAACAGCATGCGGTGCTCTATGAAGAAACCTGTCGTATAATGGGTCGCGTGCTGAGAAAAGGGAGATAATGACGTTTGTGGCCAGTGTGGGTGTTTGTTACCACAGCGTCATTGTCACGCTGAGGCGTCCCGAGGGAATGTCTCGGCGTTCAACGTGGGCGCATATGATGGTACTTATATGTGGCTGTGACTGGAAAAATGGGAATTATGGGTCTTGTGACCAGTGCTGATCAAATTTCACACTCCTGTAGCCTGATGACGATATATATCGCTTGTTAGAAGCATGACGGGTATTTCATTGATGGAATGGCGAATAATGCAGATTCTGAACAGACGGATGCACATGCTGATCTGGATCTATACACTGGTCGCAAATCCCATAAGCCCCATTCTTCAGTCACAGCCACATATGTGGTTGTGACTGAAGAATGGGGCTTATGGCATTTGTGGCCTCTCTAGCTCCCGGTCATCTATCGCGATTCTGCGGCATTATAAGGCTCTCTACCTTTGTTCAAAGTAGGACAGATGTTTGACTGACTGAAAGGAGATCAGTGCACATCCTAATCAGACTGTGAACTAATGACCAGTAGCCTATGTCATCAACATTGCAAAGATAACGATATCGTATACTTTGATGGAGAAATCATTTACTTTTCCCAGATTGCATTATTTCATGTATAGAACTAACCACTGCATATATTTGATGCTTAAAAGTATGCAGAATTATTATACTGAATTAATTACATTATCACAGCCAAAATGTCTGTGATAATGTAATACATTCAGTATAATAAAAATTAATAAATTTATCCTAAGATTGAAAGTTTCTAGCTCAAATTTTACTTTGCTAGATACGTATACTTTGCAATGTTGGTGAAATAAGCTACATGAGCTAGACTGGCCACAAATACCAGACGTGCCATGACCTAGATTGACTGAAATGGCATAAGCCCCATTTCTCGTGTCACAGCCAGAAATGAAACGGCGTCCTCATCTACCAGGTATTGATAAGTAAACATAAGTGGATATGCATGTCGTGATTATTTTTTGTGCAAGTCAAACTCACAAGTAATACAATCTGTGTCATTAGTTTTTATATATATTTCTAGTGTAGGTATGGAGTTTAAATAATTAAATGTACAATGCCATGGGTGCAGTTAATTGAATCTTCCTTTGTATTTAAAGGTACATGCGCACTCAATAGGCAAAATATGTTCTTATAGCATTTTCTGGCAAAAAAAACATTCATTCAGCGTTACCCTGCGTATTGATTGGCATTATTATACATTTTATATCAGACTTAACTTGCCACACTGATATCAATGGCGATAACCGTGTTTCCTTAAAATGTTAACGGACATTACTGTTTATTATCTGCATTTATTTGTTGATGTTCAATGATCATACTTTATAATCTGTCGAAAACATATTTTTTTCAAGTGATGCATTTAATTAGTATACATAATTAAAAAATATCATGCCTCATTTGCATATGAAAATAGCCTGATATCACCGCGCGTCACTATCAGTAAAATAACTATTTCTAAATGATTATATCTGTATAGCGGGCACTCGTACTGTTTAGAACTGGTGGAATAGTGACATACTGGTACACTTATTTAATTCCTATAAAGAACATATTGTGCCTACTGAGTGGGAATGTACCTTTAAAATCCAACTACATTTGTATATACATGTGCATATAGTACGTTTCAATAATGTGTTTGTATCAAGTAAATGTTAATACAAAAATCGAAATTTTGTTCGGCATACATTTGTGTGTAGACCATTCAGAGATACTCGATATGGGCAACAACAACAACAACTGGAACACCGATAAATGATGGTGCTAATACTCCCACACTCCACCCCGTGCACATTGTTTGCCATTGTATCTGGAATCCATTATGCATCGTTTCACTAAACTTTGTACGACAAAATGTCGTATGTCCAAATTTACGATCGTCTGTAAATTTCAATTGATGGTTTTACATTTATTGGGCATAGGCTGCATTCATTGAGCTTATGCTAGCAAAGGCTACATTCATTGAGCCTATGCTCAATAAATGTAAATCCAATAACTGTGTACAAGGAAACCTTGTTAATGTGAAATTTACAGACTATCATAATTTTGCACTTACGAACATTTTAGTCGTACGAAGTTTAGTGAAACGGCCCCCTGAGTATTACCGGTGTGCGCTAAATAGGAACTACATTGGCCAGAAACGATATATACCTGGATTTGTCAGATTTCGGACCAATGGTAAGGCATTCGCGACATGACTACGTGAACATAACATGTAGCAAATACACGTCGGGTTCGTTATAATTTATCACATTCAAAAAAGGCCAAGTTTTTGCCACTGGAGCGACACAATATAACAAGTGTCAAAATTTATTGCCCTAGCGGGTCGTACATCATGCGCAGAATTTTTGTGAAGTAAGCTGTACCATTGCCATGAAGATGGCGGTGAGATTGGCTCACCGACTGGATGTTCTACTTATAGAGAATAGTGGGTTAGTGCCGTGAATGGGAAAAAATATCCGGCAAGGCTCAAGAATTTCTCATCAGAAGTATATGTTGTGACCACTCATTTGAACCGTCTGCTCGCCGAGACGGTTCAAATGAGTGGTCACAACATATACTTTGGTTCAGAAATAAGGAAAATAGATAGAGAATAGTAGGTTAGTGCCGTGAATGGGAAAAAATATCTGGCAAGGCTCAGGAAACGGGATGGGCGAGGCTCTGCCGAGCACATCCAGTTTCCGTACCGCGCCAGATATTTTTCCCATTCACGGCACTAACCTACTATTCTATTTATCCCGTCAACACCTACAAATGGCTGTAAAATGCAAACATTGTATTGACTGGATATCAAAAATGTTTCACGGCACCGTGTTTCACGGCACATACGCACTGTGTTAACGGGATAAAATGGTCTAGGGGACCGATTCACTAAACTTCGCACGACTAAAATGTTCGTGAGTGCAAATTTGGGATCGTCTGTAAATTTTAATTTCAATTGCTAGTTTTACATTTATTGAGCATAGGCTGCATATTCAGCATATATGTAGCAAATTCTCAATAAATGTAAATCCAATAATTGTTAACAAGAAAACAGTGTTAACGTGAAATTCCAGTCTAGAACACTAAGGATAAGGACCACACTCGATTTACTGGAATGAAACCTATATGAAGGCATATTTCATATCTTTATTTGGAGCCGACATTTTCATAAATTATTACGGTGGTGTAATGACGGTTTTATCGGCAAAAAAGACAACTATGTTTGTTTCAAGTTATAGCCAAGATTCTGAATTCAGACTTGACACGCGAAAAGGTGTCGGAAAAAATGGTCACCACTGTTTTTGCAATTTGTTACCACAAATATAGCAAATTACGAAGTTTGTTGGGGAAGATTATTCCGCCCATCAAGCGTTCACAATGTCAGGAGATTAATATACCTTTCAGCCGTGATCTGACAAAATCATGTTTGCCTGTCTGAGAAAATGTACCTTAACCCTTTCACCCCGAAGTAACTGGACTGGATTTTGATATGTTAATATGTCACAATATGGTTTTCAGACTAGTCCATTTATGAAAAGGTGTTATTTTTTGTTCTAAAAAATATTACAATTACTTTCAAAAAGTGCAGGTCCTGATGAGACGGCCCGTCACGAGCCGTCTCATCAGGATCTACACTGTTTGCAAGTAATGTTCATAATTTTGAAAACAAAAAACTCCCCCTTTTCATAAATGGACTAGTCTGAAAATGATTTAGTCCATATACTGTTGTGGGGGATCATGCCGTTTTTATTATCTATGTATATGAATAATATTTTTGGGATGTAATGTGTTTATTAACCAAATGTTGGTCAGGCCTGCGTCATAAGAATTATTATGGGTGTCAAATGAACTTCTCCAGCTCTGGTTGGACAGAAAAAACGTGTACACTATCGTATGTGCAAATCTCGCCAATATCTGTCAATTTATTTATTTAAAAATACTCGACTATTTCAAATCAAGCATATTTGTTGGCGGAGCCTGCACTGTGCTACAGCTCAGGCTCACACAACCAACTTGCTTGACTCAGTCAAGCAATTTGGTTGTGTGAGCCTGAGCTGTAGCACAGAGCTGTAGCACGGTGATGTGTCATTGCCAGGCACTAGATGTTCGGAAACGTTTGTAATATGGCCAAAATTAACGCAGGCGGTTGTGAACCAGACGGCAGCCAGTCTCTTGTGGCGTCTACGTTTTCGAACATCTGTAATCTGTCATAGCCAATAGAAATCCCGTCGCCATATGACGTCACATAATGTCACGATGGGCACATTATCTTTGACATGTCGTGTGCTGCTCATTCGTTCGCTTCCGACTTTCCGACGGGGGATTCGGAAACACTCCGGGCAAACCCATGTGACGTTTCCTTTGATTGTCACAGATACGACAGAAGGTATCCGAGTGCCCGTATCACGGCGTTCTATTATTTATTTTATATGCACAACTCCGATAGCTATCGTAAAAACTGGAAAATTCTTTAACGAAATTGAATTAATAAATTTATGAAATAAACATAGGCGATGCGTCATGAAAATAACGATCTGAGCGAAAGTGCGACCAGTGTTGACGCGAATGCGCTGTCTGGTCAACATTGTATATCATTTTTCCTCTGAGTATTTTGACATTTTATCTATTTACATAAATGTTGGCTGATCAGCAGCGAAGCTGGTAAAAACTGTTATACAGTTTTACGAGCGTCGTTTCTGATAAGGTATTCCATAAGCCCATAGTTGTCAAAGTTCCAACTCGGGTAACAGAACAAACGATGGTAAGGGCCGTATTTTCATCACCGATAAAATCGAATAATTACGGCAACAAAACAGCATAAACAAAAGTACCGTCGCGTGGTCCCCCTCAGAATTCGCAAATCGGTCAAATAAAGTCGGTGTTACCCTCTTGTAGGGGCTTAGAGATTATTATCTTAAACGGACATTTATTGCCATACATGGAGTGCGGTATGGCCCTCAGAAAATGCGGGCATGTTTGTAATTTGTGGCTGTGACTTGAGAAACGGGGCATGTGGCATTTGTGGCTTACATGACTTATAACTTAATAAATATTGTTTAAACTAAATAGAATACTACTGTGTAGCGATGTCGGTGTTTCTTTGATGGGATAGCGAACAGTGCAGATCTGATCAGACTGTCATCATTATGGAGTTTCGATGAATTAGCAAATTGGGGCGGTAGCTGAAGAAATGTGGTTTATTGTATTTGCGATCAGTGTAGTCCCAGATCAGACTGCGCATTTGATCAGGGCCTGCACCGTTCGCAAGTCAATCAGTGAACCGTATGTGGTTGTCGCAGCATACATTTGTGTTTGTTTAACGGCCTATCAACAGTTAAGGCCGGGTCAATGGGTTTAGTACTAAATCCCATATATTACCTGTACATGTTCAAGTACATGTACAAATGGGGGGTCCCTAAAAAAACTATATATTTAGCCCTGAAATCAGAATAATCCTGATCTGATGCCAGGTCCTCGCAACAACAGAATCACTTGGCCCCCTCCCAAAAGTAGTAGCTTTACAGATAGCGGAAGTTTACTGCATGCTAGCAAATCTGAAGCTACACTGGGCACAAACGCCATAAGCCCCATTTCTCCAGTCACAGCCACAAATATTTGCGATTATCTGAAGACGCATCAGACATTTGCATCACGTACCGCAGTGTAAGTGCACACACGAACGAACACGACATGTTGGTTCGCTCCCCACCCAAAGTGTATGTTGTTACCACTCAGTTGAACCGTCTCGCCGAGACGGTTCAACTGAGTGGTAACAACATACACTTTTCATGCGAAATGAGAAAAAATGCAGAATTTTTTTTTTATAGTTGAAATACAGTGTGGTCAGCGTTCCAACCTGTCGTGTTCGTTCGTGTGTGCACTTACACTTACAATTATTAATAAGTTCAAACGAAACACATTGACGGCCGTATAAAGAAAGCGCAGCCCGCATTGATGTATGCAAAATAAAATTGATAAAATAATGTAAATAAAAATGCACATGATTTATTCATGTGATTTTGTTCTCAATTTGTGAACAAGGAGGGCACACGCGTGTTTTCTGCAAATTAAATTCCGAGAGACGTCATGAAACATGAAATTCGTAGATGAGTTTTTTTAATGCCACATACATAACATGATTGCATGTTTACATAACAATATACAATTCAATTCAATTCAATTCGTTTATTGGCATTAAACAGCAAACAGCACATTTATAGCCATATAACAAACATGTATGATGGTTTCATGGAAATGTGTTCTCACTAGACATATTAGCCAAGAGATACATGTATATGAATTGGTCTATGTTTTGCTAATTTGTTAATGACTTTTAATACACATTTTTACTAATCGTGTTTCATGGAATTGCGAGTTCACCACCAAATTGAAACACAAAAGACAGTGCATAGTCGTCTGCTGTTGCTTTTATATATTGCCTTATTTCTCAATAAAAACATGTTTTGACAGCACTTCAGAATCATTTCCAATTCTAAGTGCGGTCAAAGAATGTTGTAAATTATTCTAAAGTGTTGTCAAAGCATGTTTTTGATGATACAAATGGAAAAATAGAAAATAAACAGCAGACGACAAAAAATTAAAATAGCGGTCTAAGGGTTAAAGGTGCATGCCCACTCAGGAGGCACATAATGTTATTTATGGGAATTAAACAAATGTATAAGTGTGTCACTATTCCACCAGTTCTAAAAAATACGAGTGGCCGCTATACAGATATAATCATGTATTAATATTTATTTTACTGATAGTGACGCGCGGTGGTATCAGACTATTTTCATATGCAAATGAGGTACGATATTTTTTAAATTGTTTATATTAATTAAATACGTCACCTGAACAAATAAGATTTTCGACATATTATAAAGTAAGATCATTGCACATCAAACAATAAATACAGAGAATAAATAGTAATGTCCGTATACGTTTTAAGGAAACACGGTTATCGCCCCTGATATCAGTGTGGAAATTTACGTCCGACATTGAATGTATAATAATGTGGGGTAATCCCTCAGAAAATGTCTTTGATATACATAACAGTTTGTGCCTACTGAGTGGGCAAGTACCTTTAAGGTTTACATTTGCATCGGATGTTTGAAACGTGGTTCATTACACTCCGCATAAACTCGAATGTTCTGCTTGTTACGCACCCTGCGTGACATCCGGGATAATTCCGCACGTTTGTCTGAAATTACTGTCAAATTACGAGAAAAAAAATAATTACTTTTCAAACCACACCTTTTTTATTTTGGGATTTTACGTCCATTCAATAGAAATGTCAGACACAGAAGGAATACACCATATGTGGTGGTGGTGGTGGGCCATGTGGCGAATACATTACATTAATCGCTGAAATCTTAATGAAATCTTAATGAAAACTTTCATCACTGAACGACATTATCCGGTACGGAGCCCCGCAGGGGACGTATAATTATTTGTTTTATTAATTCGTCCCACGAATTTCGTTCTCTCAATTTAACAATTCGTTCCCACGAATTAACAATTCGTTCCCTCAATTTAACAATTGTTATATCATGGGAACGAATTAATTCGAGGGAACGAATTGTTAATTCGATGGAACGAATAGTTAAATCAAGGGCACGAATTGTCATTTCGTGGGAATGAATTGTTAATTCAAGGTAACGAATTGTTAATTCGAGGGAACGAATTGTTAATTCGTGGGAACGAATTGTTATATCGAGGGAACGAATTGTTAAATTGAGGGAACGAATTGTTATTTCGTGGGAACGAATTAATAAAAAAATATCCATGTCTCTTGCAAGGCTCCGTAATCCGGAGACAAATTACCGGAGAAAAAAAGTGACGCGACAAGGGAGGCAACTCCAGACACACCCACATCCGGGAAATATCAGCACAGGTGCACGTGGTGTCAGATAATAATCTGAGTTCCCCGTGCCATCGGCGTGTTCAAACCGAACTAAGCTGTGGCTATTGAAAGTCGATATAGATCTACAAGTACGTGCTGGAGATTGGCGGATAACCCAAACGTCCATCACTCACACCTCAGGCTGGGAGGTCGGGACACCGCCGCCTGCGTTAATCCGGCCAATGGTTGTATATTCTGTTTTATTTCAAATACTTGAATATCCGCTTAAACTGAAGCAGATTTGATTGTCTGAGCCTGAGCTGTGCTACAGCTCGGGCTCAGGCTCAGTCAATCGTTTTATTTTCTCAAAATACTTGAATATCTGCTTAAACTGAAGAAGATTGATTGACTGAGCTGTGCTACAGCTCCGGCTCAGTCAATCAAACTGCTTGATTGCGATTTGAAACAATTACCAATAGATGTTCAGAAACGTTCACAATCTGGGCAAGATTAACGCAGGCGGTTGTGTACTCGCAAGTTGAGCCATTTGTCGGGTACGTAACCGTACATGGGTGAAGGTCAAGGTCATCCGAACACACGCTGACCGATAACACCTTGTTGTATCGGGCATTGACACAGGTGTTGCTGCACTCCGTGCCGGCGTAAACTGCTCCACGTAGCAAAATGCACGGGTAACTAGATCGCTTAACCCTTTCAACCCTAAGGAACTGGAATGGACTGTGATATGCTAATGTTCCGACCAATCCAATGGTCACAAAATGATTTTCAGATTCGTCCATTTATGGAAAGGGGGTGTTTTTGTTCTAAGAAATATGAAAATTACTTGCAAAAAGTGCAGATCCTGATGAGCCGGCTCGTATACAGTGCTGATCATGATGAGACTGCTCGTTACGAGCCGGCTCATCTGGATCTGCACTGTTTGCATAAACCGCTATAGCGGGCTTTCGGGTTCAAAGGGTTAAACGCATTTTTCGTCTGGTAACAGGAGGAAATGTATGTATGCAGGATAGTATGCGTGTAGGTGAAAGGGAATTCGTCCGGAAGCCGGCGTCTATTTCGCCTTGAAACATTTTACGTTGGCATGAAGGGAAGGGCCAGTGATTGACGCTGATACAAATTTCATTTATTCCGATCAATCCAAATATTCAAAACCACACTGGTAGATGTTTCATTGGTCATTGTTACATGACTGCCGTTGTTCGACACCGCCCACATCTGTGTTCAAACATAAAGCGCGTGCTGTTTGACCTTGGCTGTAGACATGTCCATTTCGGGACCAGGCCAACACCTACGTATTGCATACATGTGTCTCATGACGTTACTAGAACGCGACGTTACGTCACCAGATTAGTTCACAACGGTCGCACTGAAATTTTGAAATTGATGCGGCTGCATCACGCGACGTGCACTGCGGCCCCGGAATAAGTATGTGTAAAACAGCTGTTTGAATGAAAAGGGTTATCAAAGTAGCGAAAGAAACTCCATGTATGCTCAAATTACACGATATTTCCGTCAAACCTTATAACAACGTCAAATCGCGTTTTCGATTGACGTCAGTGTAATGACGCAACGTCAACAATGTCGCGTTCTTGTGACCGAAGACCACGTTATACGCTACCGCCTGCGCTAATCTTGCCAATATTTGTCAATTTCCTTATTGAAAATACTTGTATATGTGTTTGAAATCAAGCAGCGTGAATGACTGAGACCGATTTGTGCTACAGCTCAGGCTGAGACAATCAAATTGCTTGATTGCGCTTTGACATTGCCAATATATATTCAGAAACGATGATGATTTGGGCAAGATTAACGCAGGCGGTTAAGCAGGCCCGTACGCAGGGGGGGGGGGGGGGGGGGGGGGTGGGGTGCGACGGGTGCGTACGCACCCCCCTAAATTCGCCAAGTAATCTCAACAAATCTTGAAATGCTTTAATATACAGGTAATTTGCATGAAAATGCCACCATTGAATCCGAATTTAAAATGACATAAAATGCAGGAGAGTGCATTTCAGGCCATCTAGGTTTAAAAAATTTCAGGAGGGTGCGTCAGGGGCTAGCCCCATGTAGTGGCGCGAGTACGCTAGGGGGGTACCCCCCCCCCCCCGCCACCACATGGGGCTCGCCCCTGACGCACCCCTAGACACACCCCCCAATAGAAAATCCTGCGTACGGGCCTGTTAAGTACCTGCTCATTATGTAACATAAACATATACCTGATAAAAATTCGGAGCCGAGCCAAACCGAGTCTCGGAATTCATACGCGTTTCCGAGCTTTGCCTGGTAAACTTGATACGCACCCCCCTAAATTCGCCGAGGTCCGCTATTTTTCAAACAGTAATCTCAACAAATCTTGAAATGCTTTAATATACAGGTAATTTGCATGAAAATGCCACCGTTGAATCCGAATTTAAATGACATAAAATGCAGGAGAGTGCATTTCAGGCCATCTAGGTTTAAAAATTTCAGGAGGGTGCGTCAGGGGCTAGCCCCATGTAGTGGCAGCGAGTACCGATAGGGGGGTACCCCCCCCCCCCCACCCCCCCCCCCCCCGCCTACTTACATGGGGCTCGCCCCTGACGCAACCCCCCTGACACCAACCCCTACCCCAAATAGAAAATCCTGCCGTACGGGCCAGTTAAGTACCTGCTCATTATGTAACATAAACATATACCTGATAAAAATTCGGAGCCGAGCCAAACCGAGTCTCGGAATTCATACGCGTTTCCGAGCTTTGCCTGGTAAACTTGATATCAAACCACAAGCGCCTGGTATCCTCGGTGCTCATATACACGAAGATATCGTTTCCCCGTGATATACCACAAAATAATCATAACGGTATCCATTTCGTAGAAATGGAACAGAACATGCGCATGGGTGAACTGTATTTTGTTATTAATAAACAAATACGCTTCGGGAAAGTGATGAAAAATTCCACAGTTATCGTTTCGTATTTGGAAAGCAAGGCGACACCAAGAACAACCCGTTTTATCGTGGCATTGTCAAAGACCGGATGCCTGCGCTGTATAAAAACAAAACATTGACACGACAACGCTACTGATTAAAATGCCAAGTCTGATGGCAAGATCAAAGTTGCTGCTTTCACTATCGGTCAGATAACCCCATTGATCCATATTAGCTATCGGTTCTCGTCTTTCCGCGCGTACGGCCAATCGCTAAATAGCCTAACGGTAAACGGTTTGACATTTGGCACGCACGGGGAGCACGCAATGTTAATTAGCGCACGCGCAGTATTATCGGTGCTACAACCAATCGAACTCGTTCGCGTTGCTCATGTGGATTGCCTTGCGCTAAAGGTAGAATAGATTCGAGCCAAAATTTGACGAAATCTGGCTTATCGCCTTTGCAACCACAGGCATTCGGCATGTTTCGGCTTTCATCGGTATATATATAAACAAGGCTTCTAACTTTGGTTGGACACGACCTCGTATCAGAACAAAATAGCATGTTTAAAATTGTAATTTTCTATGCATTCTATGTATTTTTGCAGGATAACGATACTTTCCAAATGATCATATGAACTTGCCACTACAATATTGACGATAGAGCCTTAAACACAATATTTCATTTCTTATGATACGAGGTTGTGTCCGACCTAGGAAAAGCATATTCTTTGCATAACTATGTTCTAAATATGCTATTTTAGCAAGATAACAATACTTCTCAAATGAACACGTGCACTTTCTGCCAAAATATTCACATTAGCGTTAATAAAATCGCGGAATTTGTTATGATACGAGGTCGTATCCGACCAAAGTTAGAAGCATTGTCCATATATATATAGAGTTATACCGATGAAAGCCGAAACACGCCGAATGCCTGTGGTTGCAACCATTGAAGATCCACCTCCCGGGCACCGGGACACTATGCGGAATGTCAAATTTCGGCACACGATTATACATTTGTCCCTATTGCACCAACACAAAATACAATAACGCTTCAAAACTATGCCATTTCGGACATATATAACCGGGTATGGAAGGTGAATGGGCCAATTCCCATCCTTAAATATAAGCTGAACATTACAGACCTCAATAGCAACTTGCAAAAAATGTAGATCCAGATGAGCCGGCTCGTAACGAGCCGTCTCATCGGGATCTGCATTTTTTTAGCAAGTATTATTCATATTTTCTTTAGAAGAAAAATACACCCTTTTCATAAATGGACTAATCTGAAAATCATTGAGCGACGATTGGATTGGTCGGAAAATATCACAGTCCATTCCAGCTATTTACAGTTGAAAAGGCTAAAATACAACAGAAACAGCCGTAATGCTTCTGTGGCCGGGAATAATGTTCACTCGCTTCCGATTGCAATGAGTACAAAACTAGTGCAACTCACTCGAACAATTGCCTGAATTGGTCATGGGTCCCAAGCTTTCAGGATATGGGGCCCGTTTCACTAAACTTCGTCCGACTAAAATGTTCGTAAGTGCAAATTTAGGATCGTCTGGAAATTTCAATTGATGGATTTACATTTATTGAGCATAGGAAATGCAGCCTATGCTCAATAAATGTAAATCCAATAATTGTTAACAAGTAAACATTGTTAATGTGAAATTTACAGACTATCATCATTTTGCACTTACGAACATTTTAGTCGTACGAAGTTTAGTGAAACGGAGCCCTTATGAACAGCACATATGAACAGCACATACACTGGCCAGTATACAATAAGGTTGGTTGTGTTAGATCGCGGACTATTTGATACTCCCAAGACATTCGATAAGGTTTTTGATCGACTATTGATGTAGGGTATAACGGCGCGATCGCTGTTGATGCTGGACATATCTGACGTATCAAGGGGAGATAAGAACTGCTTTGTAAACTATCGACGGACTTGAACTGTTCCAAAGCGGGAACATTGCTCGAGGGACGTGTGAGACGCGTCATGATAAAGTGGGCTTATTGGGTTATTAACTAGCGTAGCTCCTGATAATGTATCACTCTATTGCAGCCACATGTAATGGATTCGTCGTTTGTATGACATTTATTTCCGTCGTACTTGTGCTATCTTCAATATAATAGGAACCAGGGGCCAGTTTCACTAAACTTCGTACGACTAAAATGTTCGTAAGTGCAAATTTAGGATCGTCTGGAAATTTACATTGATGGATTTACATTTATTGAGCATAGGCTGCATTTGCAGCCTATGCTCAATGAATGTAAATCCAATACTGTTTATAAGAAAACATTGTTAATGTGAAATTTACAGACTATCATCATTTTGCACCTACGAACATTTTAGTCGTACGAAGTTTAGTGAATCGGCCCCCTGGCGGACATTATTCGCGGACGACAAAAACATTAGTGTCCGCTTTTCCGAACATTTAAGACGGGATTAAGCCACGCTTCTTGATAACGAGTGGACATTTCGCATTTAAAATACAATATAATTAGCCATAATGCTTTTGTGGCTCGTAAATAATGAGTAAAGCTCAAGTACAACTCGCACAAAACTTGGACACGTATAACTATTTATATTGTGTTTTTCAATGTGCAACTGGCCACCGACAGTAAATTCGCTTAGCACAAGTCATATGTTAGAAAATGCGGACCTGGAGACCGTTTCACTAAACTTCGTACGACTAAAATGTTCGTAAGTGCAAAATTATGATATCTGTAAATTTCATATTAACAACGTGTTCTTGTAAACAATTACTGGATTTACATTTATTGAGCATAGGCTGCATATACAGCCTATGCTCAATAAATGTAAATACATCAGTTGAAATTTCCAGACGATCCTAAATTTGCACTTACGATCATTTTAGTCGTACGAAGTTTAGTGAAACGGACCCCTGAGGGCTACCAGGGTTTTTCCTCCAAAATCGCTAGCGAACTGTGTAGACCCTGTTCAGTATGAGCGTCCGCGCACGCTGATTAGTACATACACTGGTCGCAAACTGAATAAACCTCATTTTCTCTTGGCGACTCGCTTATAAAAACGGCCATATCTAAGGGGATCTTACACGTTGGTCGATATACATTTTGTTACTCACAGCAGGTTACAAATAGCATTTAGTCACTGACGTAGGCGGTCCCAGAAGGATACTGATCGGTCTGTAAATACAAAGAATCTTCCAGACACGGGCACATGTAAACGAGGGCTAGTCAAAAAGTGATGTCATTTTGATTACCCTACTACATAGCTGCCTGTGTGAATCATTTCCAGATCATCAACGTTTCTGAACATCTATTGACAATGCCAACTCGCGAGCAAGCAGTGTGATTGTCTGAGCATGCGCTGTAGCACAGTTCAGACCCGGCCAATGAAGCTGCTTGCTTTCAAGCACACTATTGAAGTATTTGGAACAGTGTAGGTCCTGATCAGACTGCGCGGATGCGCAGGCTGATCTGGGGCTACACTGGTCGCATAACCCATAAGCTCCATTTCTCAAGTCACAGCCACATACATTTATTACGATACAATACATTATGTGCTATATCCACCAGTCCGTATACATACAGGAGAAAACACATGTCACCTCCAGCAGCAAACTGATCACAGAATGCATTTACCATTATTTCGCTATGAGGTACATGAACATGTATTTTTGCAAATTGAAAATTCCCCCTACTTATAATTAATTCTGAAAACATGTGTTGATGTTTCGTTCTTGATTTCAGTAAATGTAAATGCTTGATTTAACGACGGCACTGGCTCGATGACAGTGCATGTCGTCTCCCAAGAACGGGAAAAGAGAAGGAGGTGGATACAGAGGAAACCGGCCCCATGGGGGCCTAGCTCTTATTAGAATAGTATCCTCTGGTTCTTCAACGTGCCCAGACTCTCCTTCAAATCTGATACACGGTCCCCATCCGAAAGGACTGGTAGAGCAGGAAATGCAAAGTATCTCAGAAATACTGACGACCTGGAACAGAACCCTGAATCGAACCCGGGTTGTCAGCATGGCCACGGTATTGATGTCAGTGGAAACGTGGACATATTTTCACTCAATGACATACAGTATGCTTCTTTGCAAAACGTGAAGCATTCATGAATGTGTCGTCGAAGATATTTATTATTTTAACTATGTAGTGTGTACCGTTAGTTGTGGTTTAGCATTATTTCCGAGATGCTTCAAGACACGCATTGTGTATATGAATCTGATGTCCAATTGTCGCATACGACTCCATTTATCACAAGATATTTGGCGATACGTATTTGGTGATAACGTGTTTGTTCTAATTGTATACATGGTAAATAGTTTATTTACGTCTCATCAAGTGTACCCGGTATAGATATACCACCCAGGTATACCCATAAAATACAATAATACAATTGAAGGAAATGTATAATATGGTATATATATATAATGCGAGTGTTAAATATATATTTCTGTAGGTTCTGCTTTTCTCATTGAATTTTTCTGCACTGCTCATGGTACCGGATGTACCTCTCTGTATGCATCTGCCACTTCAATAAACAAATATTGTATTATATTGTTGTTGTTGTTTATTCGCCGAGTCTAATTACAATAAATAAAAAAAAACCTGCTTTAACAGCAAATGAGAATCGTCTCCAATGGAGACGATTCTCATGTGCTGTTAGAACAGTGTTTTTTTGCTAAGGAATATCGAACACAAATCCGAAGCAGACGACAATGGAGACGATTATCATGTGCTGTGAAAACCGTATTTTTGTTTGCTAAAAATAGATCAAAACTCGGACGTAAACAAATCAAATCACAAAAATAAATCCACCAGTGCAAGGGGTAACACTTCAGGATGTCCCGCTTTCCCACGGCCCAGCCATATTTTACCATTGTCTGGTCGTCAGTCTGCGATATTGAGGTCTTCGATTTTCTGGGGGCCCTCCGCCGACCGTCCATTAAGAAATGAACGCGATGAAAACAATCCATTACCGAGAAATGGCGAGAATATCAGATATCTTCTCGCATGATTCAGACAGGCGAGGGTAGATGCCGCTGCCATGTTGTAAAACCGGGACTGGTGTGCGGAGAGATACATTCTATAGGTTCCTCGTTTGTTTGGAACGAGAGAAATTCGTAATATCGTGCGAATATTACAGTATAATATTATATATATTTAAGCTGATTTATCGAGATTACTGTATACTTCTCTGGTATTAAAAATAAATAACTATGTTTTATTACCGCACGCGACGTCATTTCTGTCATCGGTTTGACGTCCTTTCCGCGGAAGGCGGTCTCTAAACGTCGCAATTGCAAAATTTAACGTATTAAATGCGTGTAGTACAGCGGAACCTCTCTAAACCGGACACCCTGGGTGGTGCCCAGGGTGTCCGGTTTAGAGAGGTTCCGCTGTAATTCTGTCGTATGAACACTTCAATACATGTCTGTGTACATTGCAACCATGAACATAGTATCAATGTATACTCAGCGATAAAAGTAACAGTTTTTAAAAGAGCACAACTATATTTATAAACGATTTGTAATATGCTTTTCTATCAAATCTACATTTAAAGCAAACTTATGAGGCGATACAATAAACACTATGCCCATTGATACTACGTAGTCACGTATAAGTCGGCATTGTATGGTTTTGCCATTTCCGGCCCGTGCAAAGTTATGGTTGAATGATTCCGCGCAATAATATCGTTTGTTTACAGCCTCGAGATAGCCGGATAAAAACACGAAGTAACATAGTAATCAGGTAACTGACGATCTAAAGTTGTTGGATCTGCTTCATTCAATCGAATACATTGTCATAATTCCAGCACAAACATATTTACACAATTCCCTAACAATTGATTGGCCCGTAGCAAGTCTCTGTCCAAAATTTACATACCAATAAACTCCCACGCCAATCTACTGTCCGTAACCGTGAGGCGCAGTTAAAATAATTCTTAAGAAAACGGAAAATAAACACATTTTCTTGATGAATTTATTTCAAATGCTGGAATTATAAGGAATTAATGGCCTTTTTGTGGAATTTATCGGGGATATAAACGTGGAAAAGTCGCGGGAATACTGGACGAGGCCTTCCGGCCTTCGTCCAGTATTCCCGTGACTTTTCCTATATTCGGCTCATATTTAAGGGTGGAATTGGCTCGGACACCTTCCGTACCCGGGATACATAGCCCAGTAAAGAAGCAGGCCGATGGTCGTCGGTCTGGTTTATATTTCCGAATTTTGATAAATGTTGCATTTATAATTCAGGCTCCAAAAATGTGCGTCAAATATAGGAGAATCTATGCAGATATGGTAACCTATAATTTGAGGCCTCCTATAGCACCCATCAGCTTATATGTGTGTGATATAGTATGGCTGGGTATCGATTATAGATGATTGAGGGGAACCCATACTAGTTTACGTGATTTGTGACTTTTCCAATGTTATACCCCGATAAATTCCACAAAGAGGCCATTCATTCCTATAATGTTTAACATCTGTATTCAACACCTACGTCCTATGGCATGCTTAATAAGTGATGCGAATTAATTATGGTTAGTATGAAAAATAATCGGTATTATTTTATACCTCTCCTCTTCACCCAAATATGCACAGTATTATAGGACTGTACGGTTTTTGTCGCGTTGTATAGTCAAATGACCGTGAAACCTGACAAATAAATAATATTGGAATTTTCTGGTTGCCCAGTTTACAGAGGTTCCACTGTATACCAGTGTAGTTCCTGATCAAATAGCCGACTCGTGTAGCCTAATACCGATCTATATTGCTTGCAGCATGGCAGGTGTTTCATTGATGGAACGACGAACAGTGCAGATCCTGATCAGATTGTGCGGATGCACAGGCTGATCTGGATCTACACTGGTCGCATAAAAAAACATAAGCCCCATTAATCCAGTTACAGCCACATATATGGTATGGCTACTTTCACCACGAGTATACTACTGTGAACATTAAATTGTGTTTATTAATAATTCACTATGTGAACTATAACTATCTTATTGTTTGCCCCGCCCTTTCGTGTACACATGTCTGTTTCAATGTAACCCCGCCCATAAACGTGCTTTCGACTTGCGATATACTTTTACCGGTTATTTGCCGTTTGACACCGCAGCGAACATGTACATGTAACGTCTGATTATAAATATAACTTTTTACTTATTTGACGATTCAATGAATAAATAAATATTTGCAACGAGTTGCAATATGTGATTAATTGAGACGAAATGCATTCATTGGTCGAGAAACTATGCAAAACGATACGTGACGATGCCGACAGTCCAGTCCATGTTTTACAAGACACTGCGAATATATCATCGGTTTTATTCCGTCTATGCTTTTAGCCGCCCGTCAATAAAATGTATGTAATGTAGCCTGACGGACTGTGTAAACAATGGACTCGATACAGATGTAGATACGGCGCCGTTCACCAGATTACCGGACTAATCGTTGAGCTCTATGAGTATTGCATATTTATAGGTTATTTGATTTATGCACGAGTTCCGCAGCGTGCGTTATTGCGCGACTTTAGGAGGCGCAATATCGTTGCGCGGCAGAACGAGTGGCATATATCCACATACAAATCAAATAACCGTTTTATTATATACGTAAATCACTCACAGTTTATATGCGCCGCAAAATATATACTAAATATAATCAAAATAAACAAATTAGTGGTGATTTAGAAGTAAATATGTTGCGAGATGAAGCGTAGTTCCGGCACTGACCAATATGAATTCGCGAGACGTCAGTATGGAAAAAATATTGACGTCTTGCGTTGCACAGTGTTTCAATAGGAAACGAAAGTACGTATATAATAAGTAAATTGATTATACCTCACCGTAATTTCTAGGTATAGCATTGGTCAGATTGCTGTCACGTGGTATTAGCCAATCTGTGATATCCCCCTTTCGTGTATATTGCCGTGGGATATTGCCATGGGATATATCCCCCCACCATCTGCATATTTTGTTAGGTTCTTTTTTATTTATTATTATTACCAATACATTTTTCTATTTAACAATGGGATGACAAGTTATATATGAAAGTATGTCGGCGCGTAGCATAGTCCCCTGATCTGGGACGATGCACGTCGCATATGTCGTAATGTCCCTTATCTCAGGCGATTGTCATTGCACCGATGTTCCGTTACATATCCTTGATTTCAAAACATACGCACATACATGTACATATGCGCCAGTCACGTGATACGATTTATCTAGACCGGCGGCTGGCTATTTAACTACCACTTCCAACAATAAGGATTTAACAAGATTCCAAGCAGACCATTGCCATTTTAACCAAACATCGATAACTGATACTTAACACACATATATATATATGAAACGTGCCATGTGTTTTTGTAACTAAGAAAATGTGCGATTTTTCATGAAATATATTTACAGACACTGGGATAATTTCTGTAAATGACGCCGAAAGGTGACGAAATTTTCATAGCATATGCGGAATTGAATTCCACATTTGATATGAAAATTTCGTCACATTTTGACATCATTTACAGAAAATATAGTAAATTTTGTAAATATTTTTCATATAAAATCGCACACACTCTTAGGTGCAAAATCACATGGTTTGTCTTATATGAGATAATCCGTGTGCTTTTGTACACTAAGAAGAAGTGCGATTATTCGTGCTAAACAATATTTACAAAATGTATGATGTCGATAGTTGACGAAATGCTCAGAGTAAATTCAGAATCTGCATTTGCTATGGCAATTCAGTCAACTTTCGACGCACTTTGTACGGAGAATATCAGAGTTGCTATAACTTGTACATGTATATGTATTTTTCATGAAAATTCACACATCTTCTTACGTACGACCTCACATGGCTGGTTTCACGTACTATAATCTCTCTAAAGACGGCCAGCAAGAAAACTGCATCGTGATGACTTTGGACAGGATTTTCTTCAGTTTATCTCTAATGCTAATGTATGTTCGTGACTGCAAATTATAGATACACATCTTGGTGACCCGTATTCTTGAATTACAGTGGAACCTCTCTGAACCAACCGTGTCCAGTTTAGAGAGAGCCCACTATATTATTCCAAAAAATACCAATAACTGGATCAAGTAAGCAGATCAAAACGAAATGTTAACTTTGTGTCTTGGGGACAGACGACGGACGGGGAATGAGGACACTATAAAAGAATACGTACTTTGAATCGGTACCTGTTGTTGGTGTTAGTACCACGTGATCATACACCTTGAACCTGCTACCAAATCAATGACCGCATCCGAGAGCGGATACGGCCTTTTTGTCGGGAACATGGACCAGCAAGCCGCGATGTAAGTCGATACAATAAGTGGTCTTTGGCGATGCTGAAATCGCGATCTGATAGGTACATTGTGGCTCGCTGTAGGAGAGGGATTCCGGACAATCCGCGAACCGAACGGTAACATACGAGACTTTCCGGAAACCAGCTTGGTCAAAGCCAGGTATCAACGTGATTTTTTTTATTTATTAAAGTATTAATAAATCATTCAGTATATATTGAATGAGTGAGTTACGTCTCTTGGTATTTCGTGGTAGAGAACCAGTTGAAAAAAAATTGTTTGTTAACAATGCATGTACAGTCGAAACTCCCCGAACGGCCACCTCTCTACAACACAACAACACCCTCTCTGTAACGGCCGCTATTTTATAGACTGCTGAGCACAACACTTGTCGTCTGTTGTTGCTTTATACCTTGTCTTCTTTCTCAATAAAACATGGTTTGACAACACTTTAGAATCATTTCCATTGGAAATGATTCTAAAATGTTGTCAAAGCATGTGTTTGATGAAAAGTATCGAAGCAAATAAACAGCAGTCGACAAAATTTAATTCAGCATTAACCTCCCTACAACAGCCACCTCTCTACAACAGCCAGTTTTGCGTCTTCCCTCGAGTGGCTGTTATAGAGCGGTTGCACAGTACATGTATGCGTGTAGTCTCGCATTAAAACAACTCTATGAAACGAATGGCAAATTGTCAAACAATATAATACAAGACATAATGGAAGCGGCTCTGGTATTTTGAACCTTATCGCATCCCTGTATTTATTGAATTATTTATCTTAAACCAAGAAAAATATTTGCTATTTTCGAACATTGAAGAGCAAGCAAGTCGATGCGCATGTGGAATTCAGGTCTAGTTATGTGATTTACGGAATATATGCTTATTTCCGAAATAATATTCGGCACTTTTTTGTGCAATAAATGAAATTTACCAGATACAAGACACATTTGACTTCAGTTGTGCCAGAATATGGAGCCCCGCAGGGGGACATGGATATTTTGTTATTAACTCTTCCCACGAAATAACAATTCGTTCCCTCAATTTATAATTCGTTCCCTCCATATAACAATTCGTTCGCACGAATTAACAATTCGTTCCTACGAATTAACAATTCGTTCCCACGAAATGACAATTCGTTCCCTCAATTTAACAATTCGTTCCCTCGAATTAACAATTCGTTCCCACGATATAACAATTCGTTCCCACGGGAACGAATTGTTAAATTAAGGGAACGAATTGTTAATTCGTTAAATTCAGGGAACGAATTGTTAAATTCAGAGAACGAATTGTTATTTCGTGGGAACGAATTAATAAAATAAAAAATGTATACGTCCCCTGCGGGGATCCGTACCAGAAAGTCGCCGTACGCTTCAAGAACATCAAAACCCACGCCGGACACCCGATATATTTCCGGCCATATTAAACAGCATGTCCGAGCCAAGCGTCTAGTCTTTGAGGGTCTCTTTGAGCGGTCTTCGGATAGAGTTTCCTTGTGATGGACACGGGGTAAATGGATATTGACATTTATAGAACCGGACAATTGAGACAATCCACGTGATTTTGTACCTAAGAAGGCGTGTGATTTTTTAGGAAAAATATTTACAGAAACTGCAATATTTTCTGTAAATGACGTCGAAAGTTGAGGGAATGTTCAAAGCCGCATTTGCTCTAAATAGTTCGTTAATTTTCAACACCGTCTATTCGGCGTCATTTACAAAAAGATATTGCAGTTTCTGTAAATAATTTTCATGAAAAATCGCACGTCTTCTCGGGCACAAAATCAGATGGTTTGTCACCATTGAAAACGTCGATTGTTTGTACATCGCCATACGGAAACAGCGTATTGCTTTTTGCGCTCAGTGTAGGTCCAGATCAGCCTGCGCATCCGCGCAGTCTGATCTGGGTCTACACTGATCGCTAATCAACGGGTGAATATTCATAATTCCCATCACCCGACACTAGGAGTACCATACCATACAAGCGGCGTGTCAGACGTTAGACTCGTCGTAAACTCAACGAATCATATTTTGACAAGAGGCCTCAAATGGTCAAGTAGTGTGAGAAAACGGCGTTTTCTGCATCCGTGATTTTTCCCGAAAATAATTTGAAATAACAAGAAAATAATGTCAAAATAATGTCAAATAAAATAAATCAAATGAGAATGTAGTGAAACCACACAACAATTAGTGGAAGTATGTATTTACATATCACTGGAATGTAACCAACAATTGGACATCATTAACGGACGCTTTCAATTGGTTGGATTTTTCTCAACGGCATGATACCTCGTATAGTGCACGTTTTCTTATTGACGTTTCGGGTGTGATTTATTGTGAGAAAGTAAAGCGAGATGGCACCCAACTTACATTGGCATGCCAAACTATGGTCAAAGAAAAATGTTTCCAATGCGGGTGTATTAAGGTTCTTAATTGTATGCATTATTTGTGACGGATGGTCATTAAATCAATTCCAGTTTGAAATGTAAGATACTCTTGCATGTGTTAACTTTCAACACGATGTTTAATAAAAAGTGTATATGCATGTAAGACATCATGATCTATCCTGATTGCGGAATGTTATCATATATGCCGCTATTTCCAATAATTAATATATAGAGGATCTTACAGGACGTGACCATTTAATATGATATTATTAAACGTGTTGACTGATTTCATAAGAAACTCGGCATAGCCGAGTTTCTTATGAAATCAGTCAACACGTTTAATAAATCTCCTACTAAATCAACGCATATGTTAGATTATATTTATTGCATAAGCACACTATTAAACATTGAAGCTGTACTGGTCATCTATCATGCTTTCTGCAGTAGCCTAATTTATTACACTAGTGTACTATGATTTTTATTACACTGTGTTATTGCACTGTGAAACCCCATAGATATCCGTGAGTAACAATACTGTATATATTTAGTTACCAACATGTATGACAAATATAAATTAGTATTATATGTCCAGAAAATACAACGTACACAAGTCGAATATCATATCCGTTTGTTTTGAAATTCAGCAAATGGTATTAATCTTCAAAGAAACTGTTGCAATGAATATAATCCCAAATGGTGTATCACAAATATGTATATCTAAACAGCGTTAAGTATATTATGTAATTGTTTTTGTTTGGCACGCTTTATCTTTAAACGTAACACGCTTTGTAGTACAACGTTCTGATACAGTGTGGTGAGCGTGTAAGTGCACACACGAACGAACACGACAGGTTGGAACCAACATGTCGTGTTCGTTCGTGTGTGCACTTACACGCTGACCCCACTGTAGTTGGCACAGAATGTAGTGTCACACCGAAATACCTACGGGGCCCCGCAGGGGACGTATAATTCTTTTTTATTAATTCGTTCCCACGAAATAACAATTCGTTCCCACGAATTAACAATTCGTTCCCTCAATTTAACAATTCGTTCCCACGAAATAACAATTCGTTCCCACGATATATTGTTAATTCGTGGGAAAGAATTGTCAATTCGAGGGAACGAATTGTTATTTCTTAAGTCGTGGGAACGAATTGTTATATCGTGGGAAAGAATTGTTATTTCGTGGGAACGAATTAATAAAAAAATCCATTTCCCCTGCGGAGCTCCGTAAATACGAATCACAGCCACATATATGAAGTATTTATGATAGGATAAATTCAACAAAGTATCTTCACCCTAGGAAACCAGCGTCTCCTTGCATGCTGTCACGTGTAATATCACACAGACGTACCCCTCCCGGGGGTCGGGCCGTCTGTCCCTATCTGCGGGTCTCAAGTGCAAGTGGAACAGTCAGGATTTCTTGGCATTGCATGCTGGGAGAAATATTAAAACTATTATAGACGCATGGGAAAGTGAAAGGAAAAACATACTTTCTTTTTGTAGCAAGCGTACAGTTATACACAGACCAGCGTTCATTGTCTGGTACATGCACTTCCAGAATCCTTGCAACACTGGTAATTGTAAAAAATAATTTGCATGATGAAGATATGTGTTATATCAGATGGTATAAGATCTACGCTGGTTTCATGCGCATTACGTTATACATATATGTGATTGTGACTGAAGAAATGGGGCTTATGAATTGTGCGATCAGTGTAGATCCAGATCAGACTGTGCATCCGCACAGTCTGATCAGGATCTGCACTGTTCGCCGTTCCATCAATGTAACACATGTTATGCGATTAACAATCAATATAGACCGTTATCAGGATACAGGAGTGTGTTATTCGACCAGGGTCTACGCTGGTCACAAATCATACAAGCCGATTTTCTCCAGTAGCAGCCACATAGTATCATTATGAGCCGTCTCATATATTAAAATTAAAGATATAATCAGGAATGTGTGGCACATGTTTCGCATGGCATATTTACGGCTTCAACTTGATTAGTTTCTCAATGATGTCAAGTGCACGGTACATGGAACACATTATCTGTAGAACCGTCTAAATTGAATCCCCCATTACCCCACCCACCAAATATACAGATGCACCTTTTGAAGAGGCCCGTGGAAGTTATGGAGTTATCCCCGGTTGTTTTCACTGACCCTTCAATTTCGATTGGTGGCACTGTACAATGTATCAGTTCGTGATTGCAACTGAGACACGCAATGTGATTGTGTACTTTCGGAAATCTGCGTAATTGCATTAAATACGTTACAACATTTACAATATTTTTCATAATTAAAGTCAAAAGTTAACAAAGTTTTCTGAGTACACGCATGTTGTCGACTTTTGCCGCCATTTACGGAAAATGAATTTAATTTTATGAACGTATTTCATGAAATTACGCCGATGTCCGAAGGTACAAAATCCCATGGCGTGTCTCAAATGGCATACACATGTATTGGAGAGCCGATACATGGGAACTTCAGTGGAACCTCTCTATACAGGATACACAGAAAATATAAAGATGCTTAAATGAAGGGGTATGTGGAAGAGGTGGGATAACTCCACGAGCGAGCTATGCCCCTCCCCCACCCCATTCCCACTGACCACATTTGAATTTCGGTTGGTTTCACTGGACTGTATACATAAGTATGTGGCTGTGGCTGTAGAAATGGGGCTTATGGGCTTTGCGACCAGTGTAGATCCAGATCAGACTGCATCCGCACAGTCTGATCAGGATCTACACTGTTCGTCATTCCATCAAGGAATCACCCGTCATGCTTCGAACAAGAAATATAGATCGTTGTCAAGCTACAGGAAGGTGATATTTGAGCAGAAGATATACACTGGTCACAAATACCATAAACCCCATTCCTCCAGTCACGAACATATATAATGATACTGTCGGTTCGAGATTGCAGAGCGGGATATATAGAGAATAGTAGGTTAGTGCTGTGAATGGGAAAACATATCTGGCAAGGCGCAAGAAACGGGATGGGCGAGACTCTGCCGAGCACATCCTGTTTCCGTGCCGCGCCAGATAGTTTTCCCATTCACGGCACTAACCTACTATTCTATTTATCCCGTCAACACCTACAAATGGCTTTAAAATGCCGAAAAATAACTCCAGCCACCGCACATATTCATACGCAGTGATTAGGTCGTATTGACAGGATATCAAAAATGTTTCACGGCACCGTGTTTCACGGCACATACGCACTGTGTTGACGGGATAAATTTATGTATTGGAGAGCCGAGCCGGAATTGCAGTTGAACGAATGTCACTAAACTGGGCATCATGTAAATGTGCTTAATTGAAGGTCAGTGGAAGAACGAGGCTACATATAATGCCACGAGGAAATCTTCATACTTCTTCCACCAACCCCTTCCATTTCGATGTTCCCACTTTACTCTATATTATTAAGTGTAAAGTACACACACGTCTTGGGGTGCTGTATAGAATTGCAGCGAAAGTTATATAGACCGACAGAAACAATATAATTGTGCCTAATTGTGCCTAAATGTCCTCCACTGACCCCTAATATTTATATGGGTTTCACTGTTTTATATGTACAATGTCCATAATTGAGACACGCCCTGCGATTTAGTACCTAAGAAGATGTGCGATTTTTCATGAAAAATATGTACAGAAATGACGTCGAACGATAGTATTCCGCATTTGATATGAAGGTTCTGTCATCTTTCGACGTCATTTACGGAAACTATCTTAAATTTTGTAAATATTTTTCATGAGATACCGCACATGTTCTTAGGTACAAAATCGCATGGCGTGTCTCATATTAGTTCGTGTCTGCAAAGCACACAATCATGCATTGAAGTGCTGATCTGGTATAGCGGACAATTACGACCGCCTGTGCTAATTGACTTGAAAGCAGCTTGAATGGCTGAGCCTGAGCTGTGCAATAGCTCAAGCTCAGTGAAATAAATTGCTTGTTTGCGAGTTGGTATTGTCAATGTATGTTCAGACACGGTGATAATCTGGGCAGGAGTAACACAGGCAGTTGTGCATGCATATGGCGAGTAGTGCAGCGCATCTACACGGTTAGTTGCGAACAGTAACTCTTGCAATCTACTTCCGTACCGTCCGTGGCTACGGACGGTACGGGAGTAGATTGCAAGTGTTACTGTTCGCAACTGCTACACAGACTGGTCAGATGCTACAATTGTGTCCAATATTGTGCGGTGCTATTACCCCATAATGTGTGGCTGTGACTGGAGAAATATGGCATACAGTGCAACTAAGTGTATATCCAGATCAGCCTGTGCATCCGCACAATCTGATCAGGATCTGCACTGTTCGCCATTCCATCAATGAAACACCCGTCATGCTGCTAACAAGTAACACATATCGTTCTCAGGCTACATACGTGTTTCGTTGTACCAGGAGCTACACTGGTCGGGAATCCAAAAAGCTACATTTCTCCAGCTACAGCCACAATGTGTATTCTTTGATAGTTTCCTTAATATGCAACGGATGTTGATGAAATATGGCGCAGCAAACAAGGACATCGACTATTCGCAACAAACGACAGAAGTTTGGGCCAAAGTACCGAGACCACCAAATGCAGCTTAACGAGACGCGTTTGATGCGCCATATTTCGTCAAAATCCGTTGCATAATAAGAACAATATAAAAGAATACGTATCTTGAATCGAGGCGCTTCTGGAAGTTTCAGTAATTGTTGTTGTTGTTGTAACCACGTGATCATGCACCTTGATCCACATTTATCTACAATCACAATAGCACAACGGATTTCTATATCCGTTTCTATATACAGTAACATCTCCCGCCGAGACAGGGCAATACAAATATAAGTGTGTTAGTTATTCTCCTAGTCTAAGTGTAACATTATTTTATTAGAAGATTTTATTATACCCACATAATGAATGCTAACTAGACGGAACGACCCAAAGATAACGATTCCATCAGAGAAAAATACAACAATTAGACATTATGTTGTAAAACATGGATATGCCCCCGTGGCATACTGGGACCTGTTTCACTAAACTTCGTACGACTAAAATGTTCGTAAGAACAAAATTATGATAGCTTGTAAATTTCACATTAACACTGTTTTATTGTAAACAACTATTGGATTTACATTTATTGAGCATATACTGCAAATGCAGCATATGCTCAATAAATGTAAATCCATCAATTGGAATTTCCAGACGACTCTAAATTTACACTTACGAACATTTTAGTCGTATGAAGTTTAGTGGAACGGGCCCCAGGTCTCTAACTGGAGAAACTCTTACAAACGTTTCGACTTAACAACATGGTTAAGTGATTCAGCGACATTCAACGACCTTGACATAGGTCAAGGTCGTGTTAATGGTGGCGCTAGTGTGTGACAAATGTTCAGCTGATTCAAATGCCCAAGAATGGAAGCAATCATTGGCGTAATGTTGGAGAAACACTTACAAACTTTTCGACGTAAATGTACACTGACGGACAGACGGACGGAACCTCAAGAACAACGCAATATGCTCCCTTGCTATAGCATACAAATGATAACGTGTGCTCATGTGTTCGAGTACCTTTGAACGTCGAGAGTATTTGTCAGGGATTCGATGCACGTCGATTTTACCGAAAGCCCGCTATAATGGCGTTTGCAAGCAGTGCAGATCCAGATGAGCCGGCTCGTAACGAGCCATCTCATCAGAATCTGCACTTTTTGCAAGTATTTGTTTTCTTCACATTTTCATATCCCATTGTTTATAAATGGAATAGTCTTAAAATCAGTTTGTGACGAATGGATCGGTCTGAAAATTAACATGGAAAAGTACATGTTATACATTCCGGGGTGAAAGGGTTAAGCTTTAAATTGAATATCTCGACAAATCATCCAGGTGCCATCACCAATTGGCCAACTAGTATGATCAGAGCGTGTTAAAGAAACGATGGAACGAAGATTAAGAACAGTATGCGTAAAACAGCGTGGCGACGAAAGAGGAAGAAACGGAGATTAAAGGTACATGCCCACTCATTTCATGTTCTTTATATCAGAGAAATCATCTGAGACATTTTCTGGCAAAATAAACATTCATTCACCATTACCCCACGTATTGATTGACATTATTATACATTGTATATCAGACGTAAATTTTCACACTGATATCAGGGGCGATAACCGTGTTTCCTTAAAATGTTAACTGGACATTACTATTTATGCTCTGTATTTATTGTTTGATGTGCAATGATCATACTTTATAATCTGTCGAAAATATTATTTTTTCAGGTGACGCATTTAATTAGTAAAATTAGCATGCCTCATTTGCATATAAAAGTAGCTAATTTATGGCGTAAATTTATGCGGCGTAAGTTATCGACATTATACCGAGATAATCATCGTCCCTTCAGGACGAAGAGACGATCATTAGTGTGGCGAAAAGACGAAGTTTAATGATTAAACTTCGTTTCTTCGTTTCTTCGCCACGCTAATCTTCGCTCCGTCGCCACGAAGAAACGAAGAGACGAAATGTCCTTAACGAGCAATAATACATGTACAAATGACGATATTTGTTTGTCCACTAAAATAAATATTATTGTTAATAAAAATGTATTTTTTTAAAGTGTACATGTATTTCTGTTTACATGATCAATAATATGAAGTCAGAAGATTAAACATATAATCAATATAAATAAAACTAAGTATTTATGGGTCGTCCATGACGTCACAGTAAGTCGGTCAATGCGTGAAAGTTACTTAATAAAATAGTGTTACTGCTCCTATTACAAACTATCACTGTATCATTACCATAACATTGCACGCTGCATGTCCTTTGCAGCTGTAGGTCAGTAGCCGATTTCACCAAAATTGCTAAGCATACTTATAAAGCTAAGTATACTTTGAGGGGGTAATCGTTTATTTTTCCAGAAATGCATTATTTCATATAGAACTAACGACTGCATATATTTGATGATTAAAAGTATGCAGAATTATTATACTGAATGTATTACATTATCACAGCCAAAATGGCTGTGATAATGTATTAAATTCAGTATAATAAAAATTAATAAATTTATCCTTAAATTGGAAATTTCTCCTTCAAAGTGTACTTAGCAAGATAGTATACTTTGCATGTTGATGAAATCGGCTACGGGTCATGTTTGTTATCGGAGCACGCGCCATGGGCGGGAAAACGTTGTGTGTGTCGCGCGCCATAATCCGATCCTGCTGTAGCGCGCCTTTTACGACATCCAGATCCCCCTTTACGACACCACCGTATATTATGTAATGTCTTACCACAATAATTATATAAGGTGGTAATCAGTTGCGTACGCAGGCAATTAAAACTAATGGTGGGCGTTTTGTTTTTAAATTAGATTACGTAAGAAAATATAAATACATTTGACGAGAGCGAATAGAAATGTAGGTTCCTCGGTGCCTTTCTTGAACAAACATACACAACCGCCCACGTTAAACTTGCCAATATCCTGAATCTTTCTCAACATCTATTGGCAATGCCAACGCGCAATCAAGCAACTTGATTGTCTGAGCCTGAGCTGTGCTACAGCTCATGCTCAGACAATCAAGCTGCTTGCCTTCAAGCATAATATTTAAGTATTTCGAACTAAAGAAATTGACAATATTGACAGGATTGGCTCAGCCAAAATAAGCGGCTTGATTTCAAGCACACTATTTAAGTATTTTGATGTACATGTATAGAAATTGGCAGATATTGGCAAGATTAGCGCAGGTGGCAGTGTATACGACTATACCCACAATACAAGGATAATCTGACTGAGAAAGGGTAATGTACGATGTGCGAGGGCCGGTGATCTTATTTTTGTTCATTTATCCCAGATGATAATGTCTGTTCGTGATCGCATAGCACACAACTATGGCTCATAATGATCAAATGCCCGATTTACAGTGAAACCTCTCTAAACCGGACACACTGGGAGGTCCCCAGGGTGTTCGGTTTAGAGAGGTTTCACTGTACCTAAATTATATTATTGCATAAAATGGGCGTTCACAGTATCAAATACATTAGTTTAATAAATACATGTATGTTGGGCACTACAGAATATTATACTCAATACAGCTTCAATCTATGATGTTGTACTTCTGTAATAAATATAATTTAACATTTATATTGGTTTACTATTACATGTTTAATAAATCAAACTTATTATTATGTAAAACTTGTGAAAATAAAATGAATGACGATTGTATAAATGAAAAAGAATTGGAACACAAAAGGGTGTCATATGGAATCACATATGATTTCCTCATATATGTGATTTGTTCTCCTAAAGTGATGATTGGTAGATCGAACATTGGCAAAAAAACATATATACATGTATGTACATGTATGTACACTCGGTGGAAGGTGAAAAACGTGAATAAATACAACGAACATCAGCGTAAACATTGCTGTGTGTGTTTGGCTAAAACAACAAATTCTTCAGCATATGTGGCAGTGACTGGAGAAATGGGCTTACCCGTTTTGCGACCAGTGTAGATCCAGATCAGACTGTGCATCCGCACAGTCTGATCTGGATCTACACTGTTCGCCATTCCATCAATAACACAACCGTCTATGCTGGTCTAACAAGCAATATTGGCCGTTATCAGGCTACAGGAGTGTGCTATTTGATCAGGTCGCAAATGCAATAAGCCCCATTTCTCCAGTCACAGCGACATATACTGCACAACAACGGTGTAGAGTAGACTAGCCGGCTCCATCAGTGTAGTGTTTAGCACATGGTAAACGATAACATTTCAATGAAATTCACATCGAGTGAGAAGACAACATGACCTTCGGTCCGGTGTTTCTGTGTCAAGGAATTTAAAGGTAAGGAGCCGCGCAGGGGACGTAGAATTCTTTTGTTGTATTAATTCGTTCCCACGAAATAACAATTCGTTCTCTCAATTTAACGAATTAACAATTCGTTCCCTCAATTTAACAATTCGTTCCCTCAATTTAACAATTCGTTCCCTCAATTTAACAATTCGTTCCCACGAAATAACAAATCGGGAACGAATTGTTAATTCGTGGGAACGAATTATTATATCGTGGGAACGATTTGTTAATTCGAGGGAACGAATTTTTAAATTGAGGGAACGAATTGCTAAATTGAGGGAACGAATTGTTATTTCGTGGGAACGAATTGTTAATTCGAGGGAACGAATTGCTAAATTGAGGGAACGAATTGTTATTTCTTGGGAACGAACTAATAAAAAAATCCATGTCCCGTGCGGGGCTCCATATAAAGGTATATGCCCACTCAGTAGGTTTTTCAATGATGGAATGGCGAACAGTGCAGATCCTGATCAGACTGTGCGGATGCACAGGCTGATCTGGATCTACACTGGTCGCAAAACCCATCTACATTGCTTGTTAGAAGCATGCAAGGTGTTTCATTGATGGAATGGCGAACAGTGCAGATCCTGATCAGACTGTGCGGAAGCACAGGCTGATCTGGATCTACACTGATCTCAAAACCCACAAGCTCCATTTCTACAGTGATAACCACATATATACAGACGGGAATGCATCGGTATGCGACGGTACCATATATTCAGCACTGAAATTAAAATAAAAACTTCAGCACTCAAAGACAGTATACTGATCTGGTGCCAGGCACCCTTGCTACACCAGATTACTGGGCTCCAGGTGTGAATCCCATTAAAGGTACATGCCCACTCAGTAGGCACAAAATGTTCTTTATATGAATTAAATAAGTTTATAACTGTGTAACTATTTTTCACCTGCTCTAAAAATTACAAGTGTCCGCTATAAAGATATAATCATTTAGTAATATTTATTTTACTGATAGTGACTCGCGGTGGTACCAGGCTGTTTTCATATGCAAATGAGGCATGGTATTTTTTAATTATTTATGCTAATTAAAAACGTCACCTGAACAAAATAATATTCTCGACAAGTATGATCATTGCACATCAAAAAATAAATAGAGGGAATAAATAGTAATGTCCGTTAATATTTTAAGGAAACACGGTTATCGCCCCTGATATCAGTGTGGAAATTTACGTCTTACTTAACATGTATACTAATGCCAATAAATACGTGGGGGTAATGGTGAATGAATGCTTGCTCTGACTAAATAAATGGGTTTTGAGACCAGTGTAGATCCAGATCAGCCTGTGCATCCGCACAGTGTGATCAGCATCTGCACTGTTCGCCTTTGCATCAATGAAACACACATCATGCTTCTGACAAGCAATATAGATCGCTACCAAGATACAGGAGTCTGCTACTTGATCAGGAGCTACACTGGTCATAAATCCCACAAGCCCCATTTCTCCAGGCACAGCCACGTATGTTCAGAGGCATGTCCGATTTAAATGTGAATGGCAGGTAGTTCGCCTGTATGAAAGTGTATACGTGACGTATTTCGCACTAAATCACGTGCACATTCTAGTTTGACTGGATTCAACATACAATAACCATCTCAGCAAATCCTAGAGAAATCTTGATGCGACAAAGTGCAAATATCTCCGAATATTTCAAAATACAATGTATAACGTGACGATGACGGCGTCCTCGCAGCGCTAACAGTTTCGGACTTTGTTTTGATAAAACTTACATTTATGTAAATTTTCTCAAAATAACTCAGAAACGGATACAGTTAAGAGGATGGCGACATCGACAGTTGATGTTGTGTACTTACCAGTATCATATTTCACCAAAATTGCAAAGTATAAAGTAAACTTTGAGTGAGATATTTTCAATTTAAGGATACATTTATTAATTGTTATTATATTGAATTTATTACATTATCACAGCCATTTTGGCTGTGATAATGTAATAAATTCAGTATAATAATTCTACATACATGTACTTTTAAACATCAAACATATGCAGTCGTTAGTTCTAATAATGCATTTCGGTAAAAATAAAGGATTACTCCCTCAAAGAATACTTTGCTAGATAAATATGCTTTATACTTTTGGTGAAATATTCTACTATTGTATATAACTTGAGTTATCGCGAAGACAGTTTGTGTCCGCCCACCGCCCACCGCCCACCGACCGCCCGTAAAGCTTCCCATTCTTTCTTTTTTTCCCGTCAAACGAGCGTATGTATACAAATAGGTAGAAGTAAATAGCAGGTGCGCGTTACGTACATTAGCCCACGTGATAAAATTCGAAGTGCTACACGTTGTATGAGAGTATTATATGAAAACAACTCTCTTCATATCACCTCATGGGCCGGCATTTTAATGCTCGAAATTAGCTTATGGATATCAGTGTACTCGTTATTGTAATACATGCAACATGTGTGACTGTGCCTGAAGAAATGGAGCTTATTGGTCTTGCGACCAGTGTAGAATCTGATCAGCATCTGCACTGTTCGACATTACATCAATGAAACACATGCCATGCTCCTAACAAGCAATATCGATCGTTATCAGGTCTGCAAGAGTGTGCTATTTGATCAGGAACTACACTCGTCACAAAATCCATAAGCCCGATTTATCCAGTCACAGTCACAAATATGTACATAGGTTGTCCAAATACGAACCCGCCTACCCACCGCTGCCGTCGTTTGAGGCACGCATGTTCCGCTGCCTGATACGGCTAATTCCCCACTTTCAGGACACGATATTCCTGCGTTCATGATTGAATACTTTTAAACGCAATTAGTTATGTTTTCAATGTGCACGTGCCTAGCAATTAAGTGGAACGAGAAGCCTTTTTGTCCAAAACACGAATAAACAAACAGTGTTGAAATGGACACACGATATGATAGTTTAAGTCGTCAGTCGTGTCATGATGTAGTACTTTTTGATTGACAGACAATTCGGCGGTTTGTGTACATTTCATAGAATAATGGCCGTCGTGTCATTGGCGACTATTGTTGGACGCGCTCGTTTTCATTATTAGTACAAATACAAAACGGAAACTTTGCAAGACAATGATTCTGCCATTAATGTAGGTGATAATGTGCCCTGTTAGATTTTCTCCCAGCACGAAATAAAACGTGGTACATGACAAGAGATATATTCCAAGTATCGCATGGCATACAACGTTCCTGTTAAGGACCCGTGGGACCCCTGAGCATCAAATGATTCATGCATAATTGATTTGTAAATGTGATGGGATATGTACGTACATAACATACATGTGAACATTCTCTTCTTACTATATCCTACACAGTGTATGGAGTTGCCATGTCGGCCATCTTAGTGTGTACAAGCCATCAGCCAGTTTTACCTCTAATTGCGTTTGATACATACCACTAATAATTTGACAAACACATGAATAAAATATGGTGCAACATAATGGGGAACTATCTAATTACAGCAAGCTATGCCTTGTTTTCATAAAAGTTATATACAAAGTCGGATATATGAAGGGTTTGTTGACCTGTGTTAAAATGTTTGAGTATTCAGTTAAGACTGTGTAACAGTAAGAACAATAGACAGTGCTGTAGATATATACATGTATTACCATGCATACTGTATGGAATCAAGTGACTTGTAAGCAGTTATCTGAGTGTATTGTCACTACTGTCTACTTGCCTGAGAGTAAATACGGGTTTTACCTGTGGCAGATGCAGTTCTAATAATAGACAGTGCATCAGTTTGAAATGTTACACATTGAATAACTGTACATTGAATATTCTGTGAGTGATGGTAGAAATGTGGCACGTGTTGCACCAACTTTATTAGATTTTCCGCCATATTATTTGCTGTAGGTGTCAAACCCTCCAAGTGGTGAAACTGTCCGATAATATGTACAAACTAAAATGGCGGAGATGGCAACTCAATGCTCTGTATAATATACTGTAAGAAGAACAGGGTCAGATATACTTTACATAGATATTCAGTCACATGTATGATCCCACTACATTCGACACAAAAGGTCATATTCTATACCGTCAGTCCTTAACCCTTTGAACCCGAAATCTCGCTATAGCGGTTTATGCAAAAGGTGCAGATCCAGATGAGCCGGCTCGTAACGAGCCGGCTCATCAGGATCTGCACTTTTTGTAAGTAATTTTCATATTTTTCAGAACAAAAAAAATACACTATTTTCGGGGATCCATCATTGTAACCGAAGGAAACAAAGAGTTTGAAATTGGATGGGGAGGTGTACCAGGCACCGCGCTCACCAACATCGTTGTTATTATTTGGCGAATACGTGCATTTATTAAAACTTAACTCTTACACTGCTGAATTAAATTTTGTCGTCTGCTGTTTCTTTTTTATTTTCCATTATTCTCATTAAAACATGGTTTGGCAGCAATTTAGTCTAAAGTGCTACCAAATCATGTGCTTACAGAGAAGAAAGCTCAAATATGAATCAACAGCAGACGACAATGTTCGGTTCAAGCCCACTCAGAAGGCACAAATTGTTCTTTATAGGAATTAAATAAGGGTATAATTATGTCACTATTCCACCAGTTACGAGTGCTCGCTATAAAATATAATCATTTTGTAAGATTCAGTTTACTGATAGCGACTCGCGCTGGTATCAGGCTATTTTCATATGCAAATTAGGCATGATATTTTTTTATTATTCATACTAATTAAATGCGTCAACTGTGTATATTTTCCACAGATTATAAAGTATAATCATTGCACATCAAAAAATAAATACAGAGAATAAATAGTAATGTCCGTTAACAGTTTAAGGAAACACGGTTATCGCCCCTGATATCAGTGTGTAAATTTACGTCTGATATAAAATGTATAATAATGCAATAAATACGTGGGGTAATGGTGAATAAATGATAATTTTACTACAAAATGTCTCCGATGATGTGTTTGATATAACGAACATTTTGCCCCTACTGAGTGGGCATGTACCTTAAGGGCATTTCAATAACTAAGCTTATCCGTCAACACAGTGCGTATGTGCCGTGAAACACGGTGCCGTGAAACATTTTTGATATCCAGTCAATACTATTTTTGCATTTTACAGCCATTTGTAGGTGTTGACGGGATAAACAGAATAGTAGGTTAGTGCCGTGAATGGGAAAAAATATCTGGCGCGGCACGGAAACGGGATGTGCTCGGCAGAGCCTCGCCCATCCCGTTTCCTGAGCCTTGCCATATATTGTTTCCCATTCACGGCACTAACCTACTATTCTCTATCTATTTTCCTTATTTCTGAACCGAAGTATATGTTGTGACCACTCATTTGAACCGTCTCGGCGAGACGGTTCAAATGGTGGTCACTACATATACTTCTGATGAGAAATAAAGAAATTCTTGAGCCTTGCCAGATATATTTTCCCATTCACGGCACTAACCTACTATTCTCTCATATTTGTTGCTGTGTGTGTTGCTGTGAATGAAGAAATTGGGCTCATGTGTTTTTCGACCAGTGTAGATCCAGATCTGCCTGCCTGTGCATCTGCTGCTATAATACAGTGCAAAAGAAGATTGTATGTATAAGTTATTGTTCACATATTGGATGTTTAAGGAATTAAATGCGAGGGAGCGCTAGCGACCGCAGCATTTAGTTCCTGCAAAATCCAATATGTGAACAATAACTGACTTATTTTTCAGCCAAATGTACAACGGAATGTCCCATCCGAGTATTTATTTTCCATTTCCTGTCGAACAGTTAATAATTAAATATAGTAATACACAACTTATTTGGGGTTAAACTTTGCAATATGTCAAATAAGTGGAGAAATATACTGTCCAGCGATTGGCTTAGAAAGTAGGGTGAACCATAAATGATGCTGGGCAGTCGGCAGAAGTCTGATCTGGTACTACACTGGTTATAAATTTCCAAATTAATTTTGTATATAGACTGACCCACGGAAAACCACACACACGCCAAAATTTACATATCGCCGATCTCCGGATGGTGCCGATAATTGGTGCCGTGAAATATAGCTGTGACTGGAGAAATGGGGCTTATGGGTTTTGCGACCAGTGTAGATCCAGATCAGCCTGTGCATCCGCACAGTCTGATCAGGATCTGCACTGTTCGCATGCAGTTCCATCAATTCCGCCATGCTTCTAACAAGCAATATAGATCGTTATCAGGCTACATGAGTGCGACATTGATCAGGAGCTACACTACGCACAAACCCCATACGCCCCATTTCTCCTATCACAGCCACAGATATGGCGGCGATTTCGCAGAATAATGGTCATAATAGTAATGAAATATCGAGGTAATATTCATGACTTGCTCGACCATGTCCGATTGTGATTCTATGATTGTGTTCAATATGCCATCAGTATTTTATTTCAAATGCAGCGATGCTGATTGTTCATATGTTACGGAGCGCCGCAGGGGACGTAGAATTCTTTTTTTTATTAATTCGTTCCCACAAAATAACAGTTCGTTCACTCAATTTAACAATTCGTTCACACGAAATAACAATTCGTTCCCACGGGAACGAATTGTTAATTCGTGGGAACTAATTGTCGTGATTGTGGGAGCGAATTGTTAACTCGAGCGAACGAACTGTTAAATTGTATGAACGAATTGTCATTTCGTGGGAACGAATTGTTAATTCGAGTGAACGAATTGTTAAATTGTGGGAATGAATATCGATGGAACAAATTATTAAATCGAGGGAACGAATTGTTATTTCGTGTGAACGAATTAATAAAAAAAAATCCATGTCCCCTACGGGGCTCCGTAGTATGTACCTTTGTTCGAGCAATCCGGACAGAAGGATTTGTTTCACATTTCATTTCGACCTCCACGCTGTTTAAACATACACACTCTTCACCAGGGGCGGATCCAGCATTTGGGGAACGGGGGATTCTCTAGTTGCGAAGGTAACTTTTGCAATCTACTCCCGTACCGTCGGTACGGAAGTAATTGCAAGAGTTACCGTTCGCAACTAGGGGGTTGTCCTATTTTCGAGCTCTTCGAAATGCACTTTCCTGTGTTTTACGCCATTTAAATTCAGACTCCAACTGGTGGTAAACTGTGATCTATGTAAACTTCGTGTTTCATCGACGGAATGGCGAATAGTGCAGATCCTTATCGGACTGGGGGCGTCACTAGTCGCATAACCCATAAGGCCCATTTCTCCAGTCACAGCCACATATTTACATTGCATTATCTGATAAATGTGCTATGATTTACATTTTCCTTAGTTCTAAGTTATCATACACTCCGCTAAATTTGTTTTCAATCTGTCATTATTTGTATTTTTGCAGAGAAAAAGACGACCTGAAAATACATTTGTCAGAGTTATATTTACACACAACTAAGTGTTCTTATAATATACGAATAGGGATTTAGGCTGCTGTATTTATATCTCTGATACGATGTACAGCTAAGGAAAACAAAAAAGCACATGTAGTTAACATATAACACATATTATTACCCAACTCCCTATATAAGTTGATATTCTATAGCTTTTACTAATTCCCAGGGTTTAAACGTGCCTGCATGGGCAATAGTTTCGCGTGCCCGGTCAACAGTTCCGCGTGCCTGGGCAATAGGTACGCGCGCCCGGTCAATAGTCAAAACTAGTTCACCCCTGACAATCACGACGTCATGATTTTTGTCGAAGATTACGTCATATAATTCAACGTAGATCGGTCAGTCGACGCGCCCCACGCCAAATATACATTCATTGCGTTACATACTGGACGAGAATACTGGACGAAGGCCGGAAGGCCTCGTCCAGTATTCCCGCGACTTTTCCAAGTTTATATCCCCGATAAATTCAACAAAAAGGCCATTCATTCCTTATAATTCCAGCATTTTAAATAAATTCATTAAGAAAATGTGTTTATTTTCCGTTTTCTTAAGAATTATTTTAACAGCGCTTGACGGTTACGGAAAGTAGTTTGGCATGGAGTTTACTGGGATATAAATTTTGGACAGAGACTTGCTACGGGCCAATCAAATGCTAGGGAATTGTGTAAATATTTTTGTGCTGGAATTATTAGTCAATGGCTCGGTTTTAATTTCTAGTTTCCATTCAGTTTTAATGTTACCTAATAATTTGTAATATTTCAAGAAATCTCCAGTATTTATGTCATATATATTTTTCATATCGTCGAAGCTATAAAAGTCTTTTATTCTAAAATCATATATGTGTGTTAAATACATAATACCTTTATCATACCATTCTTTATAGAATATAGTTATATTTCTTTCATTTTTTATGTTTGAATTATGCCACAAAATTTCATGTGATATGTTAGCACATGAATTATTAAAATTGACTTTGCACCAAGATGTTAGTATATTGTTTAGGAACGTATATTGTTTTACAAGATGTTTAGTGTCATTTGAATTTAGATTGCTGTTAAATAGTATATCACCACCATAATTATTTAGTGCCTTATTGTATGCAAGTTTTAACTGACTCTGTTTACCCTTTAAACGTTTTATCCATGGACAGTTAAGTGAATTGATAAATGCATGGATATTAATCATTTTCAATCCACAGTTTTCATAGTTTTCTGAGGTGCTGTGAAACCATGTTTTTATTGAGAAATAAGGCAAGATATAAAAGCAACAGCAGACGACAATTGTTGTAAGTAGCGGTCTAAGGGTTAGTGAATTTCAGTACAAACAAATAATTACTTCCGCAAAGATAAGTGTACTTTGGTGAAATCGGCTACACGAATCGGCGTTTCAAACATGGAAGATACCAGGAAGCTCATGTGATGGGCTGCCAGTAATGTTGTGACGTAATGTAATGTTCAATACGCATGTATGATTATAGTGAATTCATCTCAACCAGATACGGTGAGTGAAACCTCTCTAAACCGGACACACTGGGAGGTCCCCAGGGTGTCCGGTTTAGAGAGGTTTCACTGTAATACCGGTGTATGGTGATCCCAAGACATGTTTGAGTGCTTTGCAATCACGAACAGGCACTATTTTCAAAGAAACTTGAAGGTTCCCGGATGCCCGGTTTAGAGAGGCTCGAATGTGGTATGTTTCAATTGTAAGATGGTCTGTATGTACGCAGGTGACGTCACAGGAAGCCCCATGTGATACGGCAGTAATGTGTGTGTCGGTGGCTATTCAATATGCATGTATGATTATAGTGAATTCATCTCAAGCAGATACGGTGAGTGAAACCTCTCTAAACCGGGCACCCCGGGAGGTCCCCAGGGTGTCCGGTTTAGAGAGATTTCACTGTAATACCGGTGTATGATGTACGGAGATGACGTCACAGGAAGCCCCACGTGATACGACAGTAATGTGTGTGTCGGTGGCTATTCAAATGTAAGATGGTCTGGATGTACGGAGATCATGTCACATGAAGCCCCATGTGATACGGCCGTAATGTGTGTGTCGGTGGCTATTCAATATGCATGTATGATTAGAGTGAATCAGACGTGACTAGATAGCAGGTTTGAGCTGTCTAAAACTGATGAACATTGTCATTATCTGCGGTAGCGGCGCTATCGGTTACATTTACCGCCGCACGTGAGCAAGCAAGGCTTATGGCACAGTAGTGTGGTATGAGCTCGAGTGACTGCAAATGTTATATAATTCGAGCAAGTAATGAACACACTGCGGCTACAACTGTATATTACAGTGGGGTCAGTGTGTAAGTGCACACACGAACGAACACGACAGGTTGGTTCCAACCTGTCGTGTTCGTTCGTGTGTGCACTTACACACTGACCCCACTAGGTTGGTTCCAACATGTCGTGTTCGTTCGTGTGTGCACTTACACGCTGACCCCACTGTAGGTTAACTATTTTTCATTATCAATGCGGAAAATTGAAAACATTCAGAAAAGCCAAAGCATTCATGAATACAATAATGCACATGTATGCACATAAGCAACATATAGAAATATGTAATGATTGAAAAAAGAAGTTACCCCCTGACATACATTTGTATCATGGGTACTTTAATTCGTGCCATAATATAGCTAACGAAAGAAAGTTTTGTTTCATGACAGTCAACATGATAGTTTAAATAGTATGTTATTCATTAAGGTCTTGTCATGTACATTTGTAAGTGAAATGGCATACAGGGATATGTGGCCCGTTTCACTAAACTTCGTACGACTAAAATGTTCGTAAGTGCAAATTTAGGATCGTCTGGAAATTTCAATTGATGGATTTACATTTATTGAGCATAGGCTGCATACAATAAATGTAAATCCAATAATTGTTTACAAGAAAACATTTACAGACTATCATCATTTTGCAATATTTCATATCGTACGAACTTTACGTTCCCCAGAAGTAACGGCTTTGTTTAGCAACGATATTGGATACCATTTATTTGTGTGTGCACATATTCCGATACGTATTTCATACTTATGAAGCTGATATCGGGACACACCAGAAATGATGTTTACATTAAAGTATTAAAATAAAGGGGCGCACTTCTGGTTTACCTGGCGCAACATTTTAAATGATCAACCGCTAGTTACATAATGCTCAGTTACAAAGTAAATATCAATAACAAATGCTTCAACACCGTACTTATTCCTAATTGTGGTGCCACAATAAACTACACCCGGTAAACCAGAGACTACCCAATAAAATACATAGTATATAGGTGGTGTTGACGGAAACTTGCTTTGATGGGTTATTATACTTGAAGTTACCCTTATAAAGTAAACTTATATACTCACTGTGAGCAAATATAACGTGAGTTTCGTTATAACAGAACGCGGCCTTGTTTGCATTGCGACATTACTCAGACATGATTAGGTATTTCCACGTGACATCGTTCAACCAATGAGACATCTGCGAAAGTAGTTTTGAATAATAAATGTGTGGCGAGTGTTAGGTGCCCTGAATTCCAGAGCTGAACTCGCATAAACTGGATAAACATGTAAAAGTTGGCATTATGTTTCAGAATTATTCTTTTAGTCCCTATGGCAGTTTTCATCTGATGATAACTATTCCAAATTATTACTCTACCGACTGCGCTAATCTTGCCGATATTTGTCAATTTCTTTATTGCAAAATACTTGAATAGTGTGCAAGCAGCTTGATAAGCTGAGCCCGCGCTGTGCTACAACTCAGGCTCAGACAATCAAACTGTTTGGTCGCGAGTTGCCATTGTCAATATATATGTGAGTTCAGAAGCGTTGATAATCTGAGCAATATTAACGCATGCTGTTGTGTAATAATTTGGAATTGTGTGTATGATCTCCGTAAGCACTAACCCTTATCACGTTTTCATACTATTTCAATATATATTATCACTAGATATTTTCCTCAATTAAGGTAAATTCAAATATATAAACTATGTTATGTCTTACTCTACTGTATCGAATAACATTAAAGTATGACAAAAACATGCAATTTATGTTATAAGCCAGAATAAATTGTATTGTATTCCATTGTAAGACGAATGCCGACTTTCCCCTGACACGTGCCAATATGATAATAGACTGCGTGAATATTAACTCCATGATGAAGTTTAATAAATACCCGAAACCTGTGGTTTCCGTCGCGATGTCTGCCCAGTTAATAATGAAGCCAATAATTATTTCTATGGTAATATAGGAATCCACGCCCTATATAGCCGGATAACTGAATATAGCTGTCATAATGACGCACTGGGACAAAATGTGGCCTATAGCAAATTCACCAGTGCAGCTCCTACCAACTTAGTTGCGGGAAGTAACTCTGCAGAATACTCCCGTATCGTCCGTACCAGAGGTACGGACGATACGGGAGTATTATGCATAGTTACTTCCCGCAACTACTACCATATATGGAAATAGAGGATATTTAGTGATGATTTATTATGATATTTGTAAGTAAGAGTTCATTAATGTCCTAAAACATTAATCAACTTTAAAGGTACATGCCCACTCAGTAGGCACAAAATGTTCTTGAAATCAGAGACATCATCTGAGACATTTTCTGGCAAAATAAACATTCATTCACCATTACATCACGTATTGATTGGCATTATTATACATTTTATATCAGACTTAAATTTCCACACTGATATCAAGGGCGATAACCATGTTTCCTTAAAATGTTAACAGACATTACTGTTTATTATCTGTATTTATTTTTGTGATGTGCAATGATCATACTTTATAATCTGTCGAAAATATTATTTGTTCAGGTGACGCATTTAATTATTATAAATAATTAAAAATACCATGCCAAATTTGCATAGGCTGATACCACCGCGCGTCACTATCAGTAAAATAAACATTAATAAATGATTATATCTGTATAGAGGGCTTGTGTTGTGATTAAGGATCCAAACTATACTAGATACGTCAGTTTAATTAGCATGAATACATTTTCACATAGTAAAGATCGGAACACCTTACATGTACATATTTTGGGATGAAGCACGTCATGCCAGACAAGTACATGTAACGTGTTTTCGTTTTGAACACGTCGGTACAATATATGTTTTGATATTAAAAAATATCATACAAGCGCATTTAGTTTTAAACACGGTACATGTATAACAGAACGGTTGTGTGTTAGGAACCAAACTATGTTTAGAAATAGCAGGTTTCATTGTCAGTTGGGTACTATCACTTATTTTTTTTAAAATTTGAACATCGATTTTCAGATTTACGATTGAAAATACTCTTCAAACATGTACGTATCAATACATACTGATATAAAAACAAGAGCTGTAGGAGAACAGCATAGCTAGAAGGTGGCTGCGGCCTGCATAAAAACCTTAACCAAGGTTGACTAAAAACATTAACCAAGGGATTATTGATGTACGTCACTAGGAGATAAAGTTTTCCAAGTATGGTTGCTGTAGGCCCAGGAGTATTCCATATACAAGCTTGACTAAAAACCGTAACCAAGGGGAGATAACTAAGTAATTCAAGGATAAAAGTAGGTGAAGGTCAAATATAGGTCAGGGATTATTGATGTACATCATTAGGAGATGAAGTTGTCCAAGTATGGTTGATGTAGGCCCAGAAGTATTCCATATACAAGCTTGACTATAAACATTAACCAAGTAATTGAAGGTTAAATGTGAAAAAAACTTTAACCAAAAACTTCAAAGTAATTTGACCTTGACATTGGGCACAGGGGCCGCACGGGAGGGGGGTACAATGAAAATATAGATGATGATAAACACCCATGTGAAGTTTCAAGGTAATGGACAAAGCAGTTGCAGAGATATAGTATAACGAAAAAATTTAACCAAAAAACTTAACCAAAAACTTCAAAAAACTTAACAAAAAACTTAACCAAAAAACTTAACCAAAAACTTTTAACCAAAAAATTTAACCAAAAACTTCAAAGTAATTTGACCTTGACATTGGGCAAAGGGGCCACACGGGAGGGGGGTAGAATGAAAATATAGATGATGATAAACACCCATGTGAAGTCTTCAAGGTAATGGGCAAAGCAGTTGCAGAGATATAGTATAACGAAAAACTTTAACCAAAAAACTTAACCAAAAACTTTAACCAAAAAACTTAACCAAAAAACTTAACCAAAAACTTTAACCAAAGAACTTGCCAAAAACTTCAAAGTAATTTGACCTTGACATTGGGCACAGGGGCCGCACCTGAGGGGGTAGAATGAAAATATAGATGATGATAAACACCCATATGAAGTTTCAAGGTAATGGGCAAAGCAGTTGCAGAGATATAGTATAACGAAAAACTTTAACCAAAAAACTTAACCAAAAAACTTAACCAAAAACTTTAACCAAAAAAATTAAGCAAAAAATTCAAAGTAATTTGACCTTGACATTGGGCACAGGGGCCGCACGGGAGTGGGGTAGAATGAAAATATAGACGATGATAAACACCCATGTGAAGTTTCAAGGTAATGGGCAAAGCAGTTGCAGAGATATAGTATAACGAAAAACTTTAACCAAAAACTTTAACCAAAAAACTTAACCAAAAGCTTTAACCAAAGAACTTAACCAAAAACTTTAACCAAACAACTTAACCAAACAACTTAACCAAAAACTTTAACCGGACACACGTACGTACGTACGTACGAACATACGTACGTACGTACGTACGTACGCCAAAGTGCCGACTATATCGCGCTTTCCGCAAGCGGGCGCGACAAAAACTTTAACCAAGGGGAATTAAGTAAGTAATTTAAGGTTAAATGTAGGTCAAGGTCAAATATAGGTCAGGGGTTGTTGATGTACATCACTAGGAGATGAAGTTGTCCAAGTATGGTTGGTGTAGGGCCATGAGTATTCCATCTACAAGCTTGACTAAAAACCTTAACCAAAGAGAATTAAGTAAGTAATTCAAGAGGAAATGTAGGTCAAGGTCAAATATAGATCAGGGGTTATTGATGTACATCACTATGACAAAAGGTTGTCCAAGTATGGTGTCTGTATGCACAATAGTATTCCATGTACAAGCTTGAGTAAAAAGCTTAACCAAGGTCGAGTAAAAACCTTAACCAAGGGGAATTAACTAAGTAATTCAAGGTTAAATGTAGGTGAAGGTCAAATATAGGTCAGGAGTTGTTGATGTACATCACTAGGAGATGAAGTTGTCCAAGTATGGTTGGTGTAGGGCCAGGAGTATTCCATATACAAGCTTGACTAAAAACCTTACCCACGGGGAAATAACTAAGTAATTCAAGGTTAAAAGTAGGTCAATGTCAAATGTAGGTCAGGGATTATTGATGTACATCACTAGGAGATGAAGTTGTGCAAGTATGGTTGGTGTAGGGCCATGAGTATTCCATCTACAAGCTTCACTAAAAACCTTAACCAAAGAGAATTAAGTAAGTAATTCAAGAGGAAATGTAGGTCAAGGTCAAATATACATCAGGGGTTATTGATGTACATCACTATGACAAAAGGTTGTCCAAGTATGGTGTCTGTATGCACAATAGTATTCCATGTACAAGCTTGAGTAAAAAGCTTAACCAAGGTCGAGTAAAAACCTTAACCAAGGGGAATTAACTAAGTAATTCAAGGTTAAATGTAGGTGAAGGTCAAATATAGGTCAGGGTTTGTTGATGTACATCACTAGGAGATGAAGTTGTCCAAGTATGGTTGGTGTAGGGCAAGGAGTATTCCATCTACAAGCTTGACTAAAAACATTAACCAAGGGGAATTAAGTAAGTAATTCAAGAGGAAATGTAGGTCAAGGTCAAATATAGATCAGGCGTTGTTGATGTACATCACTAGGAGATGAAGTTGTCCAAGTATGGTGGGTGTAGGGCCAGTAGTATTCCATATAGAAGGTTGACTAAAAACCTTAACCAAAATGAATTAAGTAAGTAATTGAAGAGGAAATGTAGGTCAAGGTCAAATATAGATCAGGGGTTATTGATGTACATACCTATGAGAAAAGGTTGTCGAAGTATGGTGTCTGGATGCACAATGGTATTCAATGTACAAGGTTGAAAAAAAAACCTTAACCAAGGTTAACTAAAAACCTTAACCAAGGGGAATTAAGTAAGTAATTCAAGAGGAAATGTAGGTCAAGGTCAAATATAGATGAGGGGTTATTGATGTGAATCATTAGGAGATGAAGTTGTCCAAGTATGGTGGGTGTAGGGCCAGTAGTATTGCATATACAAGCTTGACTAAAAACCTTAACCAAGGTTGACTAAAAACCTTAACCAAGGGGAATTAACCAAGTAATTCAAGAGGAAATGTAGGTGAAGGTCAAATATAGATCAGGGGTTATTGATGTACATCACTAGGATATGAAGTTGTGCAAGTATGGTGGGTGTAGGGCCAGTAGTATTCCCTATACAAGCTTGACTAAAAACCTTAACCAAGGCGTGACGGTGACGCCGACGCCGACGCCGACGCCGACGCCGGGGTGACAACATAAGTTCTTCGAATAGTCGAGCTAAAAATTAAAAATGGCAGACGTTTTGCATGTAACAAATGGCGACAAAACGTTATTTCCGCAAATCCCAACATCGATTTTCAGATTCAGCATTCTACATATGCATTGTATTATGAAAATGTAAAAAAAATCCCAAAGAATATCCAACGAAACTACATAACACCACGGACTACTATATTTGACGGGTTTAGCAAATGAAAATTAAGGGAAACCCGTGAACACGTACAATGTACAAACTTTGTGGGAGATATAAACGCTTTCACCCCTAAGTAACTGAAATGGATTTTGATATGTTAATTTTGCAACCAATCCAATCGTCACAAAATGAGACTAGCCCATTTATGAAAATGGGGTGCTTTGGCTCTCAAAAATATGAAAATTACTTGCAAAAAGTGCAGATCCTGATGAGACGGCTCGTCAGGAGCCGACTCATCTGGATCTACACTGTTTGCCAATACTACTGTACAGGCCTGTGGTGTTGAAAGGGTTAACAAAAACATGTAATGATGAGTAACAAATTCATAGGCGTAATTGTACGGAGTCCCGCAGTGGACGTAGAATTCTTTTTCATTAATTAATTCCGACGAAATAAAAATTCGTTCCCCCCATGAAATAACAATTCGTTCCCTCAATTTAACAATTCGTTACCACGAATTAACAATTCGTTCCCTCGAATTAATAATTCGTTCCCTCGAATTAACAATTCGTTGCCTCGAATTAACAATTCGTTTCCACGAATTGTTTTGGCACCCAGCTGCGCGCTGTCTGAATTGTTAAATTGAGGGAACGAATTGTTATTTCGTGGGAACGAATTGTTAATTCGAAGGAACGAATTATTAAATTGAGGGAACGAATTGTCATTTCGTGAGAACGAATTGTCATTTCGTGGCTCCGTATGTTACCGATATCGGATATTAAAGTAATCAAAGTAAAACTACTCTCGAAGAGACGGTTGGTTCAACTGGGGGCCGCTTCACTAAACTTCGTACGACTAAAATGTTCGTAAGTGCAAATTTAGGTTCATCTGGAAATTTCAATTGATTGATTTACATGTATTGAGCATAGGCTGCGTATGCAGCCTATGCTCAATAAATGTAAATCCAATATTTGTTCACAAGAAAACGTTGCTAATGTGAAATTTACAGACAATCATAATGTTGCACTTACGAACATTTTATTCTTACGAAGCTTAGTGAAACGCGCCACTGGTGGCCACAACATATACGTGTTTGTATAGATAAGATACATACAGTGGAACCTCTCTATACCGGACACCAAGAAAACACCTGTGATCTTATATTTTATGCGTTTCTTGATCATTTATCGAAGGTGATACTGTCTGTTCGTGATCACATGCAGCTATGGCTCAGAATTATCAATTGCCTGATTTACAGTGAACCCTCTCTAAGCTGGACACACTGGGGACCTCACAGGGTGTCCCGTTTAGAGAGGTTTCACTGTGTGCATATGTTTCCTTCAGAGAACTGGCATATCTTCAACATAGTCTCATTTTCCATGTTACAAACATGGTTTTCTTGTGCGGCGGTTCCAGGGCGATTATTTTCTATTTTGTGGCGATAAAGCATATCACATGAATATCAATGTCTCCGTTTGACACGTTTGACATGAGGGTTTGTTTACTGGAACTATCGCACCTCGTATCGATTCCATAGACAAATATTGGAATAATTTCTTGGAAGAATATAATATTGGGAAAATGTACATGGAAGGGTTTAACGCGTACAATGTACATTAGCATATTAGACAATCAGTATATGTCTATACTATGAATAGTATACGTTAAATGCATCGTGTTTTATTTTTTAAACAAAATACTTGAAGTTGCTTATTTTTCAAATTTAATATTTTAACCCGAAAGCTATAGCGGTTGATGCAAACAGTGCATATCCAGATGAGCCGGCTCGTGACGAGCCGTCTCATCAGGATCTGCACTTTTTGAAAGAAATTTTCATATTTTTTTAGAAAAAAAAACACCTCCTCCCCTTTTCATAAATGGACTAGTGATATTGGCAAGATTATCACAGGAGTCGTGTACCATACTGAAAATTGTAATCAATTGCTATGCATGTTTTATCATATGCATTGTAAAATGTAAAACACATATTGAAAATCCGAGACCTCCTCTATAAAAAAATTCTTAAGATCTCTTTTATCAGTTCTTTGTCCGGTCAGTAAATATAAATGCCTTGATTTAACGACGGACCTGGCTCGATGACCTTGCATGTCGGGACCGACTATTTAAGTCCCCATCCGATAGGACTAGGCTAGCACGAAGTTGTCTTGCACAAAGAGACGCCTAATCGGCCATTCGGAGCAGGTCGAGGTGGGAATCGAGCGCGTACGTGATTTATATAGCATATCGGTATAACGTATAGTGACAAGTTTTTAAACAGTTCGTCGCATATCAGATGGACGATGTTTCAACTTGAACAATAAAACACAAATGGATACGTTCGTAACTCGTGCTGAATGCTTATCATTTGTACTGGAAATCTAATAAAATTGATGTAATATTTGTTCAGATAGAAGGCGTCAGTTACGGCACGTGGTATCGGGGACATCACATCGCGTCAATTATAGTTAATATCATATTCCCGCGACGCAATAATGTTGCTTATTACACGGGCTGTTTTGTACGCGCATTTCTTTGTCGCTTAACTCACGATCGGAACCAATTTTGATCTAAATTTTTAGTTTAATGAATATGTGTATTTTCACTGACGAAATCGCGAACAATGTAGACGCAGATCTGCCTGCGCATCCGCGCAGGCTGATCTGCGTCTATAATGTTCGCAAATCCAGTAATCCGCATTTTCCCCGCACGGCGTCACATATTATAGATTCTGACAGACATAAAATTCGCATGACTGATGATGATGTTGCATAATAAACCGGCTATAAAACCTGGAATTGCAAATATTGAATATCTCATAATTTCACTTCACAGCTATTATATTGTCTTGTTTAGGATAATAACATTGTTTCCCCAATGCGCTGCGCAAGAATGTGCGCACTCGTACATTCATATTAGCTAGGCATCATGGGAAAATGTGGGCTAAGTCTCGACTGATTTACCCTTATCAGTTACACGAAGATGGGAGGGGTCGCGTACATACCCACATATGCTTTTAACATGTCTTGGGTGGTCAATTATTGTTTTATAAAACACATTGCTCAACAAAGTACAAAATAATTCATATGCGCCCCGTGTGTATACTGACTCAGTACAAAACAATTCATATGCGCCCCGGTATATACCGTGTATGTACAATACAATGCATAGAGGCCCCAGGTATATACTGAATAAGTACAAAACAATTCATATGCGCCCCGGGTGTATACTGAATAAGTTCAATACAATTCGTAGGTACAATGTATATACTGAATCCTTATTTAGTATATACCTGGGCGCACACATGTTTTAAATGTGTTTTTATATATACACAAATAATACTTGGCCATTAAAGACAATTTAAAAGCCCATGTGCGCGTATCGTAACGGTGCATCCATTCCTCGTCAGACCCGTACGCAGAAGGGGTGCGACGGGTGCGTAGGCACCCCCCCCCACCCTTTAACCCTTTCAATACCAGAGGCATGTATAGTGGTATTGACAAAATTTATAGATTCAGATGAGCCGGCTCGTGACGAGCCGTCTCATCAGGATCTGCACTTTTTGCAAGTAATTTTCATAATTTTGAGAACAAAAACACCCCATGTTCATAAATGGACTGGTCTGAAAATCATGTTGTGATGATTGGATTGGTTGCAAAATTAATGTATCAAAATCCATTCCTGGTACATAGGGGTGAAAAGGATAATAACGTGGTAATACCAACATTCGCCATAAATATTGAGACAACCCCGTTAACCAATTTGAGAAACACAGAATGGAAGCAAAGTTTAATCTACTAATGAAGAGCGGTGTCACCGTTACGTCTCAGGGTATTGGTCCCCAATGGCAACCGATCGTATCCGGATGTCGATATAACGGGCCGGTTCACTGTCAAATTTCAAATATTGGACTTGTATTCCACATCAGAGGGCGTGCCGGCAGTAGTGGCAATCAGACGGTTATAAGGTCATGTCTCGTGCCATTTCTACTCCATCTACGGGAACGGAATACTGGGGGCCGTTTCACTAAACCTCGTACGACTAAAATGTTCGTAATTGCATAATTATGATAGTCTGTAAATTGCACATTAACAATGTTTTCTTGTAAACAATGATTGGATTTGCATTTATTGAGCATAGGCTGCATATGCAGCCTATGCTCAATACATGTAAATCCATCAATTGAAATTTCCAGACGATCCTAACTTTGCACTTACGAATATTTTGGTCCTACGAAGTTTAGTGAAACGGGCCCCTGAATGGCTTCAGCTGGAGAGTTCGCATCAGTGAATCAGAGCTAGCAAAAACTATTACACTACCGCCTGCGTAAATCGTGCCAATAGAGTCTTTGTTATTTAAAGATAAGTTTGTCCTTAAAATCAAGCAGCTAGACTGACTGAGCCTGAGCTGTAGCACAGATCAAGGTCAGCCAATCAAACTGCTTGATTGCGAGCTCAGATTGCGAATAATTGTTCAGAAAACTTGACATCTGGGCAAGATTAAAGCAGGCGGCTGTGTAATACCCTCACAGTGAGCGCACGGAGACACGGCAGCCAGAGTACCGCTTTGGAACGGTCACTGAATAGCTCACGGCGTTCGTTGAAACTGACTAGCACGGCGCCGCAAACCTCCGGCTTACCCCGCACTCATGCAATGACTGTAACTAATAGGAAAGTAAACAACAAAGAATAAACTGGAAGTGCATGCAATTAGTAAGGCTTATAATTTCAGTTCATTTAAATCACAATTGAATTTATTTGAATAAACTTGAATTGTAAATCAAACTAACGACACAGGAAACTAATAATACTGAACAATGGTTATGTGGAAGGGCATCATAGGAACCATGGATATACTATGGCACAAAATCATCGCCATAGACGATATAATGACAATGTTCAATTCAACGAGGATAATAAACAATAGTAGTATAAACATTGGGGGTTCAGTGCCACTTAGCCTCCTGGACTGGGTCACTTCACCTCCTGGACTGGGCCACTTACCTCCTGGAGTATCCAGTGGCCCAGAACCCCCAATGTTATAATACCACAATAACAAATAACTACATAGCCGATGAAACCACGTCTATAAATAGGGTTACTTTCCAATTACGTGTAGGGATTGGAGAACGTAGAACATTGGCAAATGGTACAATTGCGTGTAAATGTATAGACATATTTCTATTAATTCGTTCCCACGAAATAACAATTCGTTCCCTCAATTTAACAATTCGTTCCCTCGAATTAACAATTCGTTCCCACGATATAACAATTCATTCCCATGAAATAACAATTCGTTCCCTCGAATTAACAATTCGTTCCCACGAAATGAATTGTTAATTCGTGGGAACGAATTGTTAATTTGTGGGAACGAATTGTTAAATTGAGGGAACGAATTGTTATTTCGTGGGAACGAATTAATTAAAAAAAAATATATACATACCATGCGGGGCTCCGTATATTCCGGCTCTCCGGTGACAACGAATTCAGGAAGCATGCGGAGAGTGGAACCGTAATGTCGTCAACTATTAGACGGCAGGGGCGCACTCCGACCATTAAGGCTCCTGATTAAAACATCTCGCCTTACAATACCCACGCTGCACGGGAAACCCGCATATAATAGCAAACCAAACATATACCAGCAGCATATGTATACACGGTCGCTCCACACAAATAACTGGTAAGTAATGTTTATTTTGGACGTTTTTATTCATTGTCGTAAGTGGCCCAAAGTGGGTCTACGTTCACCGATGAATAAACAATTTCAGGAGTTAGTTGCATCAGTTGTACAATGAGGAATTATTTGCGTTGGTGTTCCCGTGACAACCGTTGATTAGCCACACTGGGGGCAACTGTCAATGTTGCATATTTCATTAATTTCATTTAAACATACACGAAATTCCACTAACATCTCAACGGCAAACGGTTCTGTCGTGAACCGTGACTGCAGACATGGAACTGTCTGCTAGAGCACTTCCGACGCCTGATACCATTTGCTAGAAGCAAGTCAGGGGGCTGTTTCACTAAACTTCGTACGACTAAAATGTTCAAATTAAATCAAATAAAAGTGCCAATTTAGGATCGTCTGGAAATTTCAATTGATGGATTTACATTTATTGAGCATAGGCTGCATATGCAGCCTATGCTCAATAAATGTAAATCCATCAATTGTTTACAAGAAAACGTTGTTAATGTTGAATTTACAGACTACCATAATTTTGCACTGAGTGAATGGGGAACAGTGCCGACCCTGATCAGACTGCGTGAATGCGCATGCTGATCTGGGTCTACACTGGTCGCGAATCCCATAACTCCCATTTCTGAATCACATCCACATTTGTTTTCAATTTTCGACAGACGGGTCACTTGGAGACTCAAACCAACTCGAGCCAAAATTTGACAAAACAAGTTTAGAAAATAAAACTGTTTTTCTACCAGGAGTCGCACTGACAAGGAACCCGTCTTGTGCCTGTTTTACGTTTACAGTGAGACAATATATAACTGTATATTACGAATGGGTATATGAACTTTTAAGCCAATTTTAAGCCAATCTGTAAACGGTTACAGAGATACTAGGTACGCGAAAACATTAGCGCATAAATCTCGGACGGACGGACAGAGTAGCGACTGTTTGTACCCAGAATTGTCTGGGTATACATGGGCGGATTCAGGAGGGGGGCCCGGCCGCGCCGGCCCCCCCCCCCCCCCACACACTTAAAATTCGCCCAGTAAAGATTTTGTACAAGTTACAAGGCACGTTTCATGTCAAGTGCCATGTATTCCATGCATTTTTCGGTCGTTTTCTTATTGTTTCAAAATGTAAACGTTTTCAATAAAAAATCAGGTCTAAACATACTGTGACAGTGTCAATATATTTGCTCCAAAATGCGCCAGAACGCAGGAAATGCGATGTAGATTTCCAAAAATTTCCGAAGGCTATACTCGTTCGATAATATAGTAAAGTATTGCAAAAATATGCTCGTTCGATAATATAGTCAAGTATTGCAAAATAGTTACGCCCCCCCCCCCCCCCCCCACCCACCCCCCTAACCCGAAATCCTGGATCAGCACCTGGTATACATGTATATACTAGATGCAACGAATGCGCTATAGAACAGAAACGCCATTAAAACGCCCAACAAACAAAGGACCCAGAACATACACACGTTATTTCTTTATTGAAGTCGGGGTTGACGACAATCCGTCATTTGTGTCTGTGACTGGAGAAATGGAGATTATGGTTTTTGCGACCAGTGTAGATCCAGCTCAGACTGTGCGGATGCACAGTCTGATCTGGATCGTCACTGTTCGCCATTTCATCAATAAAACACACATCGTGTTTCTAACAAACAATATATATCATTAACAAGATACAGGGGTGTTTTGTATGATCAGGAGATACGCTGGAAACACATCCCATAAACCACATTTCTCCCGTCACTGCCACGTTTTGGGGTCGCGAAACATTAACTTTAACCCGTGTTGCCATTTGTTCCATCAATTGTACGGTTCATATGAGACGACTTAACACTTCTATAGAGACTTGGGGAAATATGGCAACACATGGGAACATGTACACCATGATTTCAGTTCCAGAACTTCATCCATGTACATGTCATCCGAACTGTGTATATCCGTGTGGTTGTCATATACTTCACAATTTTCCAAGCAAATACGTATATGTGGCTGTGCCGCCTGGAGAAATGAGGCGTATGGGATTCGTGACCAGTGTATAGCTCCTGATCAAATAACACTTTCATGTAGCCTGATAACGATCTATATTGCTTGTGAGAAGCATGACTGGTGTTTCATTGACGGAATAGCGAACAGTGTAGATCATGATCAGACTATGCGGATGCACAGTCTGATCTGGATCTTCACTGGTCGCAAAACCCATAAACCCCATTTTTCCAGTGACTGCCATTGTATATTACAAACTGAATGAATTGACAGTGATGGAAAACTCTATTCACGCACACGCCTGCCAGTTACTACGTTGGGCGTGCATGTATATCAACGCTGTTACTACGCTGGACGTACAGTAACGCTGTTACTACGCTGGGCGTACAGCAACGCTGTTACTACGTTGGGCGTACAGCAACGCTGTTACTACGTTGGGCGTACAACAACGCTGTTACTACGTTTGGCGTATATCAACGCTGTTACTACGTTGGGCGTACAGCAACGCTGTTACTACGCTGGGCGTACAGCAACGCTGTTACTACGTTGGGCGTATATCAACGCTGTTACTACGCTGGGCGTACAGCAACGCTGTTACTACGTTGGGCGTATATCAACACTGTTACTACGCTGGGCGTATAGCAACGCTGTGTATGTAACATGCTGCGCGAGGTCAAATATTCCGAGTTTGAAATCCTTATACGGTCGGGGTTGACGAATTAAATGCTGGGGTTGATGGCTTCATTTATCCAATCTTATGCCTCATTTGCTGCTGCCAAGAAAATGCCTGGAAATATTAAATCCCATACAGATTGACCCTTACGGTGCTGAATTAAATTGTGTCGTCTCTGTTTATTTTGTAACTTCCATTTTTCTCAATAAAACATGGTTTGGCAGCACTTCAGCATATGAAGTGTTAAACCATGTGTTGTGCTGAAAAGAAAATAACAAAATCTTAAACAAGAACAGACGACACTTTTCGTTACCAGTATTATATAAGGGCTATGTCCAAGATAAACAGTTTTGGTCCTGGTTAATAATTGACTGTGTTGGCAATGGAGTCGTTTGTTAACCCTTAACCCTTACAATGCTTAATTAGATTTTCTCGTCTGCTGTTTATGTTTTATTTGCCATTATACTCATGAAAAATACATGCTTTGACAGTACTGTATAATTGCAATGGAAACGATTCTGAAGTGCTGTCAAACCATGTTTTTACTGAGACAGAATACAAAATATGAAACAACAACAGGCGTAATTTCGGTTCCCGCCTTTTAAGGGTTGAAGGCGGGAAACTAAAATTGTCGTCTGATGTTTTCTTCACAATCGTCTTATTTGCGAGCAAACACATATTGTGCCAGCACATGAGAATCATCTCCATGGGAGAGGAGTCGCATGATCTGTTAAAACCATGCATTTCGAAAGAAATATTGAAAAGTAAAATGCAGCAGGCGACAAATTAATTCACCGTGACAAGGGTTAATTGATAATCTGGGAAATGTCAGCGTTTGTTAACTGAATGCACAGTTAACAAATGAAATTGTGTTCGTAAATGTGAATTGTTTGATGTTTCACCACCATCAATAATTAGACAATTAATTTAATTGAAACATGTTAGTTAACAATAACACATGTATCTTTGTTTCCTTCAGAATGAGTGGACACAGATAGACAGCAGAGCAAATATTATGTGCATGCGTATACATACTGGGGAGATGCACGCATCATTTATATTGTATTCACCTGTCACATACAGGTGATAAAACAAATCATGCACATACGCACGCATTCCTTGGATTTGATGGAGACAATCGAAGGCATCACTTCTTTATTGGCATAAAATGAGACTACATTGTATACATTACCTGTTGTCGTGCAAATTCATATTGGACACGTCAAGTGATTTCGTCATCTTTCACTACCATATTTTCTGTAGATATACTTCATGAAAAATCGTACATGTTTTTCGGTACAAAATCGCATGGCGGGCCTCATATCGATGGTCTAGTAACATCAGGTCGTCAATACAAACGGTAATTTAGCTCGATCTAGAAAATGCAGCTCAGACGGATTAGAGCAAGAACTTAGGAAAGAGATCTGATGTAGAACAACGGCGTTCTGAGTTGTAAAAGGACTCCCTGGCTTATAGGATAACAATGCCAAACAACCATACCATTTTATTGACTGTGAGTAGCGGTTTATTGACTGCCGGCACTTGAACCACTCTAAGGAAGTAGCAAGCACCGCTCCATAAATTGCACTCATGCAAATAAATGTGAAGCAGTGTTGTAATGCGCTCTCGTTAAATGTAAAGAAATGAGTTGTGTGAGAAAACCTTTTATTCCGTGGAAGAATTCATACTTAGATGTTTGCGCTATCATATAGTATTATCGGCCCCAAGCATGCGTCAGAAGTCTTCCGACTAGATAAAAATGCGCAATCTGTGTGAACAAAATAAACCATAGTTCGAAAACGCGTTAACATAGCGCTAGCGCATCGGGAATATATTGTTGCAGAGGGCTACAATTTTCCTAACTTCTGCCATAGGGGACAATGCTATAATTCGTTTGACTGTGTCCTGAGAGTCCGTTGTATCGAGGCCGTCCGAGTACGGGTCATTAACAACATAGGGACCTTGGTAATGTGTTATGTGTTAAAACAGGGAGTGAAAATATATTTAACTGATTTTTTTCACTTATTGATACTTTTAGTCATATTTAATATATTTATAGACCTTGGTCCATTACTTCAACCTATGGATTGTATATCTATATAATTATTAAGCACCTTAAATTATTTTTGTTGATTCGAGTTAAATAACAGATTTGAATTAATGGTGGGTTATAACATAATAGGACATACATGTACATGGACTGCGTTGCGAATTAACAATGCAATCCCTGTTGACGGGTCAGGTGCGCGCATGCGCAGGATGATATGTACAAATTGGTCGCAAACGTAATACATCGAGTTTGTCATCAAGAGTGCGAAACATATTCCAAATGTTAGGTAGTCAATTTTAATTAGGCTTACCGTAAAACGTAAATTTTCGTCTGCTGTTGTGTTATATTTTGCACTTTTTCTAAATAAATACATGATTTGGCAGCACTTTCTAAAGTGAAGTCAAAGCATGTTTCAAAGAGAAATACGATGTAGATGGAAATTATAAATAAACAGCAGACGACAAAATTTAATTCAGCGTTCTGTTAATTACCTGAGCGGAAATTACAAAACCGTTGACTGTACGGCCAAACAATGTGATTGCAGCGAAGGTAGCGGGGCAGACGACTTCGACCGGAAACGCGCCACGAGACGAGCGCGAGATCTCGCACGTGACGTGTTGTTTTCATACCGGTGTGCAGTTGCTACCCTCCAATAAACTGTAATGACGAAGGATATAATTGCTTGAAACTTAAAAATGAGGCCCTATATTTCTGAGGTAATCGTTCAGTTCATGCTGTAAATGCAAATCTTTTTCAGCATAACGTCTCATAATTGGGCATAAAATACAGTCAAGCGTGTTCGCTTTTGAGAGATTCAACTGTAAATTCATGTTTCCAAGAACTCCAAGACATGTTTACAAACATCGGCGAGTCCAGAATCACCGGAACGAAGAATTAAGCCAAAAAACGAACAAATCCACATAGGCGTGAAATAGATAGCAAAAAGAACAACTGCTCATGTCTGCAAATCGTCCCTTCCAATCAACTTCATAGGAATATGATGGCCGCACGACCCACACGGAATTAGACAGTAAATCATTCTCAGATATGGGAAATAGACCATCGCAGTGTTATTTTGTCTAATTCCTGGGTTATTGGGGAGAGCCCAGATTTGTTTCCGTGTTTACAACGAAACGACTGCCTATCGTTCACACATCGTTCACACCGTTTTCATTTTTATAATTGTTGTAATTAAAGGTACATATCCACGTTGTAGGCACACACTGTTCTATATGTCATCATCTGAGACATTTGTCTTGCAAAATAAACATCATTCATCATTACCCCACGTATTGATTGGCATCAATATGCATTTTATATCAGACATAAAACCGGACACCCTGGCGACACGGTTGTGTTTAATGTAGATGGGTTTCAATGTGTTTTATTTCATTGTCGTGTCTGTTTATGAATGAAAATGACAAAATATGTTCATGGAGTGATTAATTACAGTGGAGCCTCTCTAAACCGGACCCCCTGGGGACCCCCAGGGTGTCCGGTTTAGAGAGGTACCACTGTACATTATAAGCACCCAGACGCCCATCCCAGGCCTCGTAGTTACATCTAATCTCCTCTATAGAACTCGAACTATAGTCACAGAAAATTGCCAGGAATTACTTTAATAATGGTCAATTTGTCGACTACCCTGGAGTGGCGCAATTTACCTGGTAATTCTGGAACAATATTACGAGTGATGATGGGGTCGGATGTCACATCTATTCAAGTGCATAATTATATGACTCCTTTGACAGTAGGCAGATACCGATTTCGAAATTCAAACCACAGAGCCCATGTGGAAGTATTATACAGCGGAACCTCTCTAAACCGGACACCCTGGGAGGTCCCCAGGGTGTCCGGCTTAGAGATGTTCCACCGTAAATCAGGCAGATGAACACTCCAAGACGTACATTTGTACTTTTCGATCATGAACATGCATTATAATCAGGGAAAGTGACAACGAAATCCATCAAAGATTAAGCATACAACTGTTTGCTGCGAGTTCGGTTTAAAAGGGTTCTACTGTATGACAAAATGTAGGACAGAAGAACGCTGCAAACGCAATTCGTCCAATTTGTCATGGCTGGCCAAAGCTATGCGTTCATGGAAATATACAGAGAAGCTGTCTGAACTGGACTGGCAGCAATCAACACTTTGTTTAAGGTGTCGGCGGGCTTCGCTGTCTGATGCTGACGTACGTTCGTGGCTAAAAAGTACAAAGCGGCTCTTGTAGTTCGCAGTGCCTGTACATGTGAACCTCTCTATGTCGGGACATCCCAGGGTGTCCGGCTTAGAGAGGCTCCACAGTATAAGTGAAAGAAGATTTGTTTTCCGATCACAGATGGATATTGAAGACGCAGGGGTGAAGTTATGGGCTCCGCCTTGTAACTATTAGTTAATTGACAGCTGGCCCGTTGTTGTGCACGTCGTTGTAAGACTTTACATTTGAGACCAGTAGCCTATTTCACCAACATCGCAAAGTGTACTATGCCATTTGGTATCAATTTATCAGATTCAGAAACGGTAGTAATTCCTTTATAAGCGTCAGGTTTCAGATATATGTTTCCTAGCCCCACCTGTAGCCTGTTTCACCAACATCGCAAAGTATACTTTTCTAGCAAAGTATACTTTGAGGGAGTAATCATTTATTTTTCCCGAAATGCATTATGTCATATAGAACTAACCACTGCCTATATTTGATGATTAAAAGTATGCAGAATTATTACACTGAATTTATTACATTATCACAGCCAAAATGGCTGTGATAATGTAATAAATTCAGTATAATAACAAATAATAAATTTATTATAAAATTGAAAATTTCTCCCTCAAAGTATACTTTGCTAGAAAAGTATATTTTGCAATGTTGGTGAAATGGGATACAGGCATGAACTTTTGTACCTAAGGAGATGTGCAGTTTGTCATGAAAAATATTTACTGAAACTGTGATAGTTTCACTGTGATAGTTTCTGTAAATTGGCGGATTTTTCGTAGCAACTGCGGAAATATAGTCGCATTTGCTTTGAACATTGCATTGTCTGATAAACTTCGTATCAAATGACGCTAGCCTGGTATTCTCTATATCACGTCTTGCCGCTAATTTGCTTGAATTCCGAGAACCCGCTTCGCACTGTGGAGAATCGTGGATATGTCGCGGTCGCGGCACGGGAATTTTACTTCACGGCGCAAGGAACACGCCACAGCGTGGCGTCCTTACCGCTCCTTATGCAAAATTAACCTGGGTTCAGAAAACATGCACATTGTTGTCGTTTGCGCAACAAACGTGTACAGAAATCGTTCTGCACATACATGTAATATCAGAATACACACTACCTGTCAGGTATATACGTGGGTTGATCTGGACAACGGTAAATCGTGTGGAACAAACGCGCAATGAACAGAAATGAGGACCATGTAACAAGTCTCAATATTAGTTGTAAATGAAATCAAATGTCTATTTCTCACGACGTAGCAAAGTGTAGGTCTGTTTCTTATTGCGCGCGCACTAGCCGTAGACGGTAAATATCCGCCCACACATCAATCACCCGGCTGTCAAAATGCACAGCTAATAGAATGACATGCCGTGCAAGTTAGAACCACATGGACCAAGCTGAACATGCTGAAATACGGACAGCCGTCTAACATATGTATCAATTCATCTCTGTACCGGGTTCACCCAGGGTGTCCGTCTTAGAGAGGTTTCATTGTAAATCAGGCATTTGATCATTCTGAGCCATAGTGGTGTGGTATGCGATCACGAACAGACATTATCACCAAGAAACTCATCAAAGATAGGATCACATGTGTTTTCTTGGTGTCCGGTTTAGAGAGGTTCCACTGTAACTTAAAGTCTTTAATAGTTTTAACCTTTAGAATGTGCAGGCCCGTAGCCGGGGGGGGGGGGGTCGGAGCGGTCGGACGACCCCCCCCCCCCCCGCCCAGTCCACTTTTTTAGCCTCGAGGTCCACTTTTTTAGACCTCCTAGATACCTCAGGCCCCTTGGGCCTTCGAAACGACCCCCTTAAAACAGGTCTGGCTACGGGCCTGATGTGTAATACATTTTCGTCTGTTGTTGTTTAATATTCTGTCTTCCTTCTCAATAAAAACATGGTTTGACAGCACTTCAGAATCATTTCCATTGGAAATGATTCTGAAGTGTTGCCAAAACATGTTTGGATCACAAAATGGAAAATATATAATAACGGCAGACGACACAATTTAATTCAGCATTGTAAGGGCTAATTATCTAACTGTTCTATAGTTTACACATCAATGTATCTCCTACACGCGCCGCCGTTTGATTGGTCTAGATATATTTCGTTAACCCTAACAATGCTGAATTATTATTTGTGATTTATTTTGCCCAGACTTCATGTTTCAATATTTCACTCACGTGCACGCAGTGGTTTGGTTGGTTACTGGAGACTGACGTCATTTTCCAATAGCCAACCAAATCACTGCGTGTCACGTGATTCGATATGTTCAAAGATGGCGGCTAATATTTATTGATAATGAGGAAGTGAATGTGTTTGATTTTAAAAAGCGAATTTAGGTTAGTGAGACGCGTTTTTAGTGCAGTTTACACTTGAAATCTTTGAGATTTATGTTAAAGGTACATGCCCACGCAGTAGGCACAAAATGTTCTTTAAAGGAATTAAAAGTTACGAGTGCCCGCTATACAGATATAATCATTTAGTAATATTTATTGTACTGATAGTGACGCGCGGTGGTATCAGGCTATTTTCATAAGCAAATGAGGCATGGTATTTTTTAATTATTTATACTAATTAAACGAATCACCTGAACAAAATAATATTTTCGACAGATTAATAAGTATGATCATTGCACATCAAAAAGTAATTACAGAAAAGAAATAGTAATGTCAGTTAACATTTTGAGGAAACACGGTTATCGCCCCTGATATCATAGTATACAAATGCCAATTACATCGTCCGAAACTGGTTCATGACTTCATTCTGCCCGAACAATGTTATATCTAATGTATGGACGAAAGAAATATGCCTCCCTATAGTATAACCTGGCACGTGGGCATGTACCTTTAATGTATTAACAACTGTAAAATCTATGCCGAAAACCCACCCCAAACAGCGGTTTCGACACACTGTAACAAATTGTATAGGCAGGTAAAAATACGACTTCGTGTGGGATTTTCTTAAAATGTGTGCCAGTTTAGTACCTTTCATAATTACATAATCTTCAGACCCTGTCGCATTTGAATTATTTTGTACATTGTTTAGAAAGGTGTTTTATGTATATACAAACAATAATTGACCATCAGAGGCTCTGTACATAAAGTGTGTCACTTATTTCATACATATCATATCAATATGACGAGATATATAAACTGCTGACGAGTTTCATATATCTCATATCAAATGGAAACTAGTTTGAGATTCGGTTTATCACACGAAAGGAAGTAAAACGACTCCTGGCAACGTCATGTAAGTCTCACCTCAGCTGTTTGCAAGTGCCTTGAGAAGCTAGTACGTCCTTCCAGTGAACATTGAACATCTCAATACAAACATTCGCATATACAATGAACACTTTGGTTTTCGTTCAGGCCATTCATATGTCCTTCATCTACTCGATATAATGGAAGATTGGTCCACGTTTATCGAGGAAAATGACTTGTGATACAGTGTATTTGGATTTCGCAAAAGCATTTGATAGTGTGCCTCACCAACGTTTATTATAGGAATGAATGGCCTTTTTGTGGAATTTATCGGGGTATAAACTTGGAAAAGTCGCGGGAATACTGGACGAAGCGATAAAAAATTACAATTTTCGAAAAAAAAAAAAAATAATAAAAAAAAAAAGGCCTCGTCCAGTATTCCCGCGACTTTTCCAAGTTTATATCCCCGATAAATTCCACAAAAAGGCCATTCATTCCTTATAATTCCAGCATTTGAAATAAATTCATCAAGAAAATGTGTTTATTTTTCGTTTTCTTGAATTATTGTAACTGCACCTCACGGTTACGGAAAGTAGTTCATCGTGGGAGTTTACTGGGATATAAATTCTGGACAGAGACTTGCTACGGACCAATCAAATGTTAGGGAATTGTGTAAATATTTTTGTGCTGAAATTATTACAAAAACTTTCGTCCTATGACATTAAAGTTATTATGCTACTGTGGGTTACAATCTTCCTGATGGAACGGCGGCAATATGTGACAATTAAAGGAAATAGCTCTTCCTGGCATGATGTTATAAGTGCGCTACCCCAGGGTAGTGTTCTGGGACCCATACTATTTATCAGTTACATAAATGACTTACCTGTAGCCTATTTTACCAACATTGCAAAGTATACTTATCTAGCAAAGTATACTTTGAGGGAGAAATTTTCAATTTAAGGATAAATTTATTAATTTTTATTATACTAAATGTATTACATTATCACAGCCATTTTGGCTGTGATAATGTAATAAATTCAGAACAATAATTCTGCATACTTTTAAGCATCAAATATATGCTGTGGTTAGTTCTATATGAAATAATGTATTTTGGGGAAAATAAATGATTACTCCCTCAAATAATACTTTGCTAGATAAGTATACTTTGCAATGTTGATGAAATCGGCTACAGAAGTAGTTAATAACACAATTTAATATTCGCTGATGATACAAAGTTGTATTCAAAAGACAATTACTATGATGTATGTCAACAAGACTTAGACTCGTTATGCTCCTGGTCAAATATATGACAACTGCGTTTTAATGTCTCGAATTGCAAAGTTATTAACTATGGTCGCCAGAACCGAGAACATCTGCACTCGGTGAACTCTGTAGAAGCTGTAACGGAAGATGAGGATTTGGGTATTATATTCTAACAATACCTTAAATTCAGTAACCATTTTGCATTCACGGTTAATAAAGCTAACAGCATACTTTCATTGATTATTCAATCCTTTGAATATATTGAAAATTGCTCATTTATTATGCTTTATAAAGCCATGGTTGGATCACATGTTCAATACGGAAATGCAATCTGGTATCCTTTCTTGCGAAAATACATAATTACTGTTGAAAAGGTTGAGAAACGGGCAACCAAAACTGTACCTTCAACTAAAGGACCTCAAAGTATGAAGACATATTGAAACAACTGAAGCTCCGAAGAAGAAGAGGGGATATAATACAACTGGCTAAACCACACTGTACAACATCATTCCAAACACATCAATTATCTCAAAGAATAATCAACGATTGAAATTCACTCCCTGCATATGTTGTGAATGCTATAGACAGAAATCGAAGGTGGACCAGTGCTGGAACCATATTTTCAGTTTTAACAATGAGTAATATATATACATGTATATATAAATATATACGTATATCTTACCGACAGTGACATTTGCGTCACAGACCTGTACCATAATATGCTCTATATACTACACAAGAATGAACCCTTCCAAGTAACAGAAGAATTACTGCTAAAATAGGAGAAACCGCCTTCCCTTAGAGTCCAGTAGCCTATTTCATCAACATGGAAAAGTATACTTATCTAGCAAAGTATACTTTGAGGGAGTAATCATAACTTTTTCCCAAAACGCATTATTTCATATAGAACTAACGACTGCATATATTTGATGATTAAAAGTACGCAGAAGTATTATACTGAATTGATTACATTATCACAGCCAAAATGGCTGTGATAATGTAATAAATTCAGTATAATGAAATTATTAAATTTATCCTCAAATTGAAAATTTCTCGCTGTGATAATGTAATAAATTCAGTTTAATAAAATTATTAAATTTATCATAAAATTGAAAATTTCTCCCTCAAATTATACTTTGCTAGAAAAGTATACTTTACAATGTTGGTGAAATATGCTACAGAAATCTTCATAGAGGTATCATAGAGGTAAACTACAATCATTCATGAAATATCATTTCTCTACATTGTACCATCTCTCAACAGCTGCACCACTGAGGTACTGTACTCCTTGTAGGATTACACAACCGCCTGCGTTAATCTTGCCCAGTAGCCGATTTCAGCAACATCGCAAAGTATACTTTCCTAGCAAAGCATACTTTGAGGGAGAAATTTTCAATTTTAGGATAAATTTATTAATTTTTATTATACTGAATTTATTACATTATCACAGCCAATTTGGCTGTGATAATGTAATAAATTCAGTATAATAATTCTACATATTTTTAATCATGAAATATATGCATTTGTTAGTTCTATATGAAATAATGCATTTCATGAAAAATAAATGATTACTCCCTCAAAGTATACTTTGCTAGAAAAGTATACTTTGCAATGTTGGTGAAATAGGCTACAGGTGTAAACGTTTCTAAACATTTACTGGCAATCTCTACTCACGATCAACAGTTTGATTTAAAAATTAATATTTAATTATTTTGAAATAAAACGATGTAATGATGAATCCCCCGATCGTTAAATTATTCATCACATGCTCCCACCTGCCACCCACTCACTCGGTCAAATAGTTTCCTTATTCATCGCTTGCTACTCCACGTAATCACACTAAACTACAAATGAAACAGTATATAATGTACTTTTGTTAACATTTTCGACATTATTATTGTTGAAAATGTTATAAAAAAAGTTATATTCTCTCGATTCGAGATAGTCCGCCATTTGGAAATTGGTGCGGCGGATGGGACACCTGCATTACGCGACGACATTGCGGCTCCGGAATATGTATGCGTAAATCAGTTGTATGAATGGAACAGGGGCCCGTTTCACTAAACGTCATACGACTAAGATGTTCGTAAGTGCAAATTTAGGATCGTCTGGAAATTTAAATTGATGGATTTACATTTATTGAGCATGCTCAATAAATGTAAATCCAATAATTGTTTACAAGAAAATATTGCTAATGTGAAATGTACAGACTATCATAATTTTGCACTTACGAACATTTTAGTCGTACGAAGTTTAGTGAAACGGCCCCCAGGTTATCAAAATACCGAAAGTACTGCATATATGCTCAAATTACATGATATTTCCAACGAAAATGTAACAATAACATTGGACCATGTGCAGCCGTAAACGTGTGCCGCGGTACTCGGGAATTGTGTGAACCGGCGGTTTACGACCTTGGGTACAAACAGCTCCCTCGTGCCACAATAAACGTTTACCCACGGCTGGATAGGATCGAACCTTGTATGTGAACATTAGATTGTTACTGTATATTATACGACGCATAGAGTTGATATGTCGGCAATCTTAATAGTGTGTACACATACCACAAATAATATGAAATATACATAAATAAAAGTTGGTGCACTATTTTCGAAAGACGCTAACCAATAACGTCCTGTATGGGGTATTTTCATCACGTGTATATACAAAGTCTGAATTCTGAACAATGTGTTTACCCGTTGTTCCAACATTTTTGAGAATCCAGTAACAGTTGTGTAACAGTAAGTTCAGTATAGGAATGAATGGCCTTTTTGTGGAATTTATCGGGGTATAAACTTGGAAAAGTCGATAATAAATATTACAATTTTCGAAAACAAATATATTGTATTGTCACTGGTGTCTACTCGCATACTATGGCTTTACCTATTTGCAACATGTACACTAACAATAAACTGTGCATCAGAGTGAAAAGTTTACACAATGAAATTTAATTTTAGATTGATTGGAGAAATGCGCAGATATCTCTCTTTTTTTTTATAGTTTGCTGGCATAATATTTATAGCACGATGTTGTCATATCTGTCTATAATGTATGGCACCAAATTGTATTATGTCTGCTGTCATAGTATTTGGTATGTACCCATGTACATATACCTGTATACTTATCGCCATTGCTGTTAAATTGCTGTATTGTTGAAATACTTGGGTAAGGGCTGTAATTAATGTTGTGAGAACTTGTAGCCCAAGCCCATTGTACTTATATGCAATACACTATGTTTAAACTGAAATAGTATTCACTGTATGAGTCAACTGCTCGAAGTGGTGAAACTGTACGATGGCTCAGTGTACGTCTACACAGATGGCGGAGAAGGCAACTTAATGTACCATATTGTATAAAGTAACAATACAATATACAAATATCTTATATTCATACATCACATCACTCATATGAAACAATTATCATTGAAGCCTACTACATATGTATATCTTTCTATGACCTAAGACCTTAAGGAAACATATATTTCTCGTATAACAGGGGGTAAAAAGAAACATTCATCAACTTATAGATTTCATATACCTTAGATTATGTAATACATTTACAGACCTTACTTCGTTACATCAACATGTGCTGGTATTCCATCAAGGTGTGTACATGTAGTTATTTTAGCAATTATTTATGGCGGACTGACAATATCGACAACTTTTGGAGCATCCAGAGTACATGCAGTTACTATTAATGGACTTGACCCCAATTATGAGAATAATACTGCCCTCCCAAGTCAAACTGCAGTATCTGTTAAACTGCAGTAGCTGCACTATGATGATATGCTGACCCTGTGCAATCATCCCCAGGTGGGGATGATTGCACAGGGTTTCAGAATTGATTTCATGCACAGGGTCAGCATAGCATCATAGTTGCCAAGATCTGCAGTTTAACAGATACTGCAGTTTGAACTTGGGATGACTTGCACGAAGGGTCAGATAGCATCATAGTGCAGATACTGCAGTTTAAACAGTTTAACAGATACCGCAGTTTGACTTGGGAGGGCAGAATACAAAAATGATTCGCTTGAATAATCGGGCAAATTATGTGGCTGTGACTGGACAAATGAGGCTTATGGGATGTGTGACCAGTGTTGCTCTTGAGTAAATAGCACACGTATGTAGCCTGGTAAATATCTTTATTCCTTGATAGAAGCATGATGGCTGTTTCATCGATGAAATGGCGGACTGTGCAGATCCTGATCAAACCGTGCGGATGCACAGGATGATTTGCATCTACACTGGTCGCAAGATCCATACGTTACATGTATCCAGTCGCAGCCGCATTTAAGAGTCTAACCTGTAATCTTCTGCGAACCGCCTGCGACTCGTAACACCTGCAACCAGTACGCTCCCGATTCGTGTCTACCTGCACGGTTCGTTCAATTTTCCAGGAATTTTAAATCCGTTGTCAGAGTAATTCAAATCTTCTTCACACACTTCTCGATAATGTATTTAAGATTTCGACGCTACAGATCTGTATAATGGTATTGGCAAACAGTGTAGATCCAGCTCGTGACGAGTCGTCTCATCAGGATATGCACGTTTTGCAAGTAATTTTCATACTTTTGAGAATAAAAACACTCTCTTTTCATAAATGCACTAGTCTGAAAATCATTTTGTGACAATTTGTTTGGTCGGAAAATTAACATATCAAAATCCATTCCAGTTACTTAGGGGTCATAGGGTTAAAGAAACACGCTCCGTGAATTCCAAATGTCCACATGTTATGTGCTTATCACATTTCCATGGTGTAGATGCTGAATAACCGACGTACCAAACAGGATTAACCCTCTGAATGGTGGGAACGTAAATTTCGTCGGCTGAAGTTTTATAGTTCGTCTAGTTTCTAAATGAAAATATTATTTGACAGAACTTTAGAACCATTTCGAACATAGTAGTGGATGGGTGACATTCATTTGAGAGTAGCTTAGAAAATCTCAGCTAAGCTAATTTGAGAGTACATGTGTCAGATGAAAGTATTTGACATTATCACAACAGCTAATGTCATATAGAGAGGACCTTGGTTTCAGTAGCCTATTTCACCAACATTGCAAAGTATACTTTTCTAGATTTAGGATAATTTTTTTATTTTTTATTATACTGAATTGATTACATTATCACAGCCATTATGGCTGTGATAATGTAATCAATTCAGTATAATAATCCTGCATACTTTTAATCATCAAACATATGCAGTCGTCAGTTCTATATGAAATAATGCATTTCAGGAAAAATAAATGATTACTCCCTCAAAGTATACTTTGCTAGAAAAGTATACTTTGCAATGTTGGTGAAATCGGCTACTGGTCTCATCCAATAGACTAGTGTGATGGGAATACCGTACTTTATCCAGTCAACACAGTGCGTATGTGCCGTGAAACACGGTGCCGTGAAACATTTGTGATATCCTGTCAATACGACCTAATCACTGCGTATGAATATGATATAAAATGTATAATAATGCCAATCAATACGTGGGGTAATGGGGAATGAATGTTTATTTTGCCAGAAAACGTCTCGGATGATGTGTCTGATATAAAGAACATTTTGGAGTGGGCATGTACATATAAGTCAAAATAAATAAGTGCTTTCCGCAAACTGGCATAGCACTGCACTGAGAAGTACGCCAACTGATAAGCAGGGAGAAAGAATGGAAGATGCGAGGATTTTCATTCATCAAATGTGTTGCCAACATATCTATACATTCTAGGCAGACACAGCAGATGACAAGGAGGACACTAATATATTGGTGATAGTGTTGCAAGATGCGTCAATGGGTGGGTCCGGTAACTTACACAATCAACCGTCGTTTGTTAATTCCAAAACACTGCCCGAATTTACAACTAATATCCGTATTTAATCACATCTCACACACAACTGACAAAGTCGGGATCAAACTTGAAACTGTAATCACGGACATTTACATAACAAAAGACACGTGCCTGTAATATGTAAGTATATAATACAGCAATAGCACGTGATTCCCATGACGCGTGTACACATGCACAGGACAACACATATGCATTTACCTGTATTATAGGAATGAATGGCCTTTTTGTGGAATTTATCGGGGTAAAAACTTGGAAAAGTCGCGGGAATACTGGACGAAGGCCGGAAGGCCTCGTCCAGTATTCCCGCGACTTTTCCAAGTTTATATCCCCGATAAATCCACAAAAAGGCCATTCATTCCTTATAATTCCAGCATTTTAAATAAATTCATCAAGAAAATGTGTTTATTTTCCGTTTTCTTAAGAATTATTTAACTGCGCCTCACGGTTACGGAAAGTAGTTCGGCATGGGAGTTTACTGGGATATAAATTTTGGACAGAGACTTGCTACGGGCCAATCAAATGTTAGGGAATTGTGTAAATATTTTTGTGCTGGAAGTATAGATAGATAAAAACATAAACTACGGTAATTAAAGAAAACGAATAAAAACACAAATTTAATGAATATTATATAAAAGAAACATTTCTGCCAGATGGGAGGCCCAGGTTGTCCGGTTTAGAGAGGTTCCACTGTAAATCAGGCATATGACCACTCCTATACAGCCGATCGTGTTTTGCAATCGCGAACAGACAGCAGCATCGGAGTTAAATGACAATGAAACACATCAAAATTACCAACATATATGTGTAGATGGTGTCCAGTTTAGAGGTTCCACTGTAGTCAAAATACGGCGATTATATGTTGCATATGATACATTAGACAAATTATAAGAGTGTGATATGATCAGGAACTTCACTGGTCACACATCCCATCGTTCCTGATCATATCACTCCTATAGTCTGATAATGACCTACATTGGAACCGCTCTAAACCGGACACCCTGGGTCCCCAGGGTGTCCGGCTTAGAGAGGTTCCACTGTAAATCAGATATTTTATCATTCTGTGCTATGCGATCACGAACAGACATTATCACCCGAGATAAATGACCAAGAAACTCGTCAAAAATAATATCACACGTGTTGTATTGGTGTCCGGTTTAGAAGGGTTCTACTGTATAGTGCTTGCTAGAAGCATTACAGAGATAGTTCGTTGTTCAACAGCCTATCAATAGCTAAGGTTATTTAACCCTTTCAACCCTAAGGAACTGGAATGGACTGTGATACGCTAATGTTCCGACCAATCCAATGGTCACAAAATGACTTTTCAGATTCGTCCATTTATGAAAGGGGGTGTTTTTGTTCTCAAAAATATTAAAATTACTTTCAAAAAGTGCAGATCCTGATGAGACGGCTCGTTACGAGCCGGCTCATCTGGATCTGCACTTTTTGCATAACCGATATAGCGGGATTTCGGGTTCAAAGGGTTAAGGCCGGGCCAACGGGTTCAATACCGCATTTAACCTGTTGCATGGGGGTAAATTCCCAAAAATCAAAACGGAATATTTACATCGAAATATATATTCAGCACTGAAATTAGAATAACCGGACCAGGCGTCAGTCACTTGGCCACTTCCCCGAAAAGTAATACCGGTAGCATTAATCTTATAAGGCCTATAACCAGATTGAACTGTCAAATGCAAGAAAGCCAAAGACTACCTGAGGGTCAAAACACGTCTCCATCGGGATTCCGGTAAGGATGAATCCCGATCGTTAAATTACGCATCGCATGCTCCCAACCAACCACCCCCAGAGATAGTTGGTACCCGAAAACTTTAATGCAAATTTCGGACAGACAGAAACTTCAAAATCGCCACTTCAAAAAAAACAAAACAATTGGCGATAAAAAATTACAATTTTCGAAAACAAAATTTAATTTTTTTTTCTTTTTTTTCGAAAATTGTAATTTTTTATCGCAAATTGTTTATTTGTATCGCCAATTGCGAAAGTGGCGATCGCCAGCGTAATCCTTGCAGAAAGGCGGGCGGGCGGCCGTCCGGATGGATGGATAGAAGAGAGGCGACAATGTACATTTGTCATGGTAGATAAAAACACAAGAAACCCTAGCATCACATTGATCAATTATTTTATTGACACTGCAAGTATATGCAGCTAAGAAATACACATATAGCACAGTTGTGAACTCATTAATAGTATCACTTCTATCAACACATGTACTACCACCATACGGACACACACACAGGAGTCAATATAAACTCGGAAATAATTCCGCTCCAGATATGCATTTTCAGAGTTCAGGGGCCTTTTTCACTAAACTTCGTAGTCTATAAAATCACACAGATCTCGTTTCTGACCATTGTATAAATCAGTCACATAAAACCCCATTTCTCCAGTCATAGTCAAATACATGGATGTATACACCTGGGGGCAGTTTCATTAAACTTTGTACGACTAAAATGTTTGTAAGTGCAAAATTATGATAGTCTGTAAATTGCACATTAACAATGTTTTCTTGTAAACAATTATTGGATTTACATTTATTGAGCATAGGCTGCATATGCAGCCTATGCTCAATAAATGTAAATCCAATAATTGTTTACAAGCTGCAGCCTATGCTCAATAAATGTAAATCCAATAATTGTTTACAAGAAAACGTTGTTAATGTGAAATTTACACAGACTATCATAATTTTGCACTTACGAACATTTTAGTCGTACAAAGTTTAGTGAAACGAGCCCCTGGTCTTTCATATTCACCCTATGCAAGCCGATAATAGAAACACAAATATTTGTGTTTCTATTATCGGCGTGCATAGTGTGACCCATGATAACGATTGTCATTGCCACTGATTGTTTTAACCACAATATTATAGTGTACCCGTTAACCCTATGCAACCCCGTAGTTGCAATATTAATATGCATGTTTCTACAACATTTTATGGCAAATACCCCTCATTTATATTATATTTATTTAATGATGTTTAACAGCTAAGGTCATAGTGGGCTGGGTTAACGGTCAACCAGAATCACTTAGCCCCATTATTGGATTTACATTTATTGAGCATTTTATATGCTCAATAAATGTAAATCCAGTCCCCAACCGGGAATTGTTTCCGAAGGTCAGAGAGGTCTGCTTAGAGGTTTCACTGTACACGGACAGAGTGATTATTTCATTGAAACTTTCATTATCTGGAGCAATAGACAATTATGTGAGTTAGTGACTTCTTACACTCATTCACCAGACAGACAAACATAAACACAGAACACATCGTAAATTATATTCTCTCTACTCATTTTGTCTCTGTTATAAGCAAGAAACATCAGAAATTAATTGCAACCAGTGCAGACCCTGATCAGAATGCACGGTTGCGCAGTCTGATCTGGATCTGCACCGGTTGCAAATTCCATAAGCCATCAGAAATAAATGGAAACCAGTGCAGACCCTGATCTAGTTGATTTGATTTAATAGTGTTTAACGGCCTATCAACAGCTAAAGTTATTTTAAGCCGAGTTAACAGGGTCTGCATCTACAATGGTTGCAAATTCAATCAGCCCCATTTCTCCACTCAAGTCAGATATACGTTATAAGAACATTCAAAGCTAGCTATCACACTAAGCATTAAAAGAAACAAGTACATGTACGTATACATTGTGTTTGTCATCTGATTGATAATCATCTTCATTTGAACAATATTTTATTTCAATAGCAAAAGATACCTTTCCAACATTTGTAATTCATAACAAGTGGATTTGATTTGATTTAACGGTGTTTAACATCCTGTCAACATCTAAGGTCATTTTAGGCCGGGTTAATGGGGTCGAATCTGATATGTTATCTGTTGAAATGGGGGTGAGGGGTGGGGGGGGGGGGGGTAATTCCCAAAATCAGAACTGAATATTACAGAAAAAAAATAAAATATTCAGCCATGAAATTAGAATAACCGGACCTGGTGCCAGGTCCTAACCACACCAGAGTCACTTAGCCCCACTCCCCAAAAGTAATATGATTAGTACTAATATTACTACTTTTATAATGGGTATAACCAAATACAGAACGTAAGAAGGAAGCCAAAAATGTACCGGAGGGTCAATTACACCAATGGAATAAAATATAATTGATTTGCTGAGGACAGTAAGTCTACTTCCGCGAATAAATTCTCAACCGTGTAGGCCCTGATCAGATTGCACGGATGAGCAGGCTGATCTGGGGCTACACCGGTTGCTATTGTTATAAGGTATGTTTTCTCATGAGGCAGACATGTATACATCATCAAACATAGACAGTTACTCAATAACGGTGAACAACAATTAGAATTTTCCAAAGTAGAACATCTGTAAATGGTAAAGTTGCAGAACCCACCCCCCCTTTATGTGCCCATCCCCATCCTTCACAGCGCATTAGCAAACATTAATCAGCCACTGTAAGAACCCTAAATATTCGGACAGTATTTATCTGGGAAACACATAAACAGAGCTCCAGATAAGGTGCATTTACACACTTATTTAAGCTGAATATGCATTGATTATCAATGATTACACTGGGAGTACAAAATACTCACAGCAATGTAACAATAGTGAAAATACTGTAATAAAGTTGACTATTTACTTAGTTCAGCGGCAAAAAGCAAACAATGTTTGCTTTTTGCAGCTGAACTTAGTAAATGTTCAAGTGTATTACAGTATAAATAAGTGAATAAGTAATCATACACTGAAATAAGTGAATGGTTAAATTTGTTTTATGTTTTGAACATTTGTTCCCCATTTAATAATGAAGAAAATCAATAATCCATTTGTAAAAATAAAATACGCATTGAATTTGAAATCAGGGGGTACAATACTCTTTAGAAACAAAACGTATCTGGAGCTCTGCATACACATAAATGGTTTCTATACACCAGTGAGAATAGGGGTTTCCCAAACCAAATTGTGTTTGAATATTTAGGGTCATTACGGTATACACAAACACGCTAACGTTACAACATATACAAAACAGTCAACAATAAACAATAACAGTACAATAAATAAATTTGTGATTTGGTCAGACAGCGATACATGTAGTCAATAATGCATGAAATGTAGGTCGGCATAATGTGCATCGGTGAAATCAGGGTTGAGAGGTTTATGAAATGTAGGTCAGTGAAATCATGATACTCTCTACATCGTCCCAACACAGAAATCACAATACAAGGTATAATAGTCACTGGAATGTGTAACAGTGAAATAAACGTCAGATAACCTATTACGGTTTATAGATATAGTATATTTTTGTTGAAAAACATGATGATTTCCTGTATTTCTCCATAAAAGTATACATTGTTACCACTCATGAGTGGTGACAACGAATAATTTCGAGAAGAAATGAGGAAAATAGCATTTTAAAAAAAATTCATATAACTTTAAGAGTATTCGTAAGTAATGGGTTAAAAAAAGGTTAGTGATCTGGGGGCCGTTTCACTAAACTTTGTACGACTAAAATGTTCGCAAGTGCAAATTTATGATCGTCTGGAAATTCAAGGATGGATTTACATTTATTGAGCATAGGCTGCATATGCAGCCTATGCTCAATAAATGTAAATCCAATATTGTTTACAAGAAAACAGTGTTAATATGAAATTTACAGACTATAAAATGTTTGCACTTACGAACATTTTATTTGTACGAAGCTTAGTGAAACGCCCCCCAGCACTGTTCGCCATTCCATAACAACAAGCAATGTAGATCGTAATCAGGCTGCACAAGTGAGCTAATTGATCAGGAGCTACACTGGTTATAAATCACATAAACCCCAATTTCTTGAGTCACAGCCACATATCCCATCCTGCCTACTAGCAGGGGATAATGAAAAGTTGATTCTATACAATAACAACATACTCCATGAAATGAACGAGAGAAATGTGATCAACATCTACAGAGACTTTGTCTGCAGCTATGCTGTTCATGATACAAAAATGTAAAATGATAGATTGGTGAGACTGATATTTACAAATGGATACAAGACTCTAGACAGTGACATATGAAAGGGTTTAATGTCCCAGCAACGGTTAATATTGGACAGGGAAAGGTTCTCAGCTTCAGGTCTCATTCTAAAGACCCGAGGGATGTAAATTATTTTCAATTATTACACTCTTGCACATTATTTGCATGGGTTTCGCTGTGAGAGAAAACCCGTAATCAACTCCTTACAAATAATACACCGTGAAGACAACACCCGTAATTGCGCGCCTGTTTTCTTGGAAACCACGAGATACCATGCAAAATGTTTACTTTTTACTAGTCAAAATAAAGTTACGGTATTTGAAAACTAGGAAAGGGTTTCGACTAATCTAGAATGTTAATGTGATTGAACACATTCCAAACATGCACTCAAATATACCTGGTTCATAGAAATAGCTGCGTAATTTGGATTTCAAAAAGTTTACATAACGTCACATTTGATGTCACACGTTACATCAAAACGCGGGAACACACATCATTGTGTAACTATTCATGCGCACATCACAATTCATTGATTTTAATCTAAAAAATAGACTAAATGAGCATATATATCCGCCGTGGAAGTGTAATAAATAGGATATTCCATCGTACATGTTTGAATAGCGGAAATAATACGCTCGTGTCCGACGGCGTCCGTGCAAGCAACTCGTTCGCTACGCTCACTCGTTGCTTACGCGGAAGCCGACGCACACTCGTGTATTATTTCCCGCTATTCAAAATCTACGATGGAATATCCTCTATATATATAATTTCACCAACTTGGGGTGAAATTTTGTTATTTCTTCATAAAAAATGGCAAGTTGGGAGTGCTTTAGAATCGTCTCATTGAGACGATTCTAAAGCACTCCCAATTTGCCATTTTTGATGGAGAAATAAGAAATTTACCTCCAAATTACACACCTTAACTGGAGCTCTGGTTTAATGACCCAGCAACGGCTAATGTTGGACAGGACAGGTTCTCAGATTCAAGTCTCATTCTAAAGACCCGAGGGATGTAAATTATTTTCAAATACCGGTACCATGAAATTATTTGATCACGCCTAAGGGATAGAATCAACTACCTCTGTAGCCAATTTCATCAACATTGCAAAGTATACTTATCTAGCAAAGTATACTTTGAGGGAGTAATTATCATTTATTTTTCCCGAAATGCATTATTTCATATAGAACTAACCACTGCATATATTTGATGAATAAAAGTATGCAGAATTATTATACTGAATTTATTACATTATCACAGCCAAAATGGCTGTGATAATGTAATAAATTCAGTATAAATAAAATTATCCTTAATTGAAAATTTCTCCCTCAAAGTATACTTTGCTAGATAAGTACACTTTGCAATGTTGGTGAAATACGCTACTGGTATTGAAGTCCAATGCTGTAGCACTAGACCATAAAGCCATCCCTGGAATCCAAACACGTTTACATGAAATCAGTAAAACTGATGGATGAACTCCGGCAAAGGGTGCAGATCCTGATCAGACTGTGCGGATGCACAGGCTGATCTGGATCTACACTGGTAGGAAAATCCATAAGCCCCATTTTTCCAGTCACAGTCTCACAAAACAAAACTTGAACACAAATTTTTTTTTTAACACAATGCCATGTTACCTTCATCTTGAGAATAGGGGCTGCTTGGGTGGGCTAGCGAAAATGAAATCAAAATTGGATGATCAATGAACTATAAGTATATGACGTTTCAAGCCAATCCGACTTTAATATGGTAACAGAGACAGGTTCCCACTACTTTCTGAGAAACAAATTCAAGCACAATTTAAGCACTTTTCAAGGACTGCAAGTATAATTTTCAAGGACTATTAAATTTTGACGAAAAGATCCAATGAACAACATCCCATAGCAGACGAAAACTTGTGATTTTCACTTTTTGCATGCGATTTAATGGCACTTTCGCCCATTACACCGATATCAAATTCTTTCCGACAAACATTACAACTTACGCTTTATTTTTGTAGTCTTTCACCGAAGACAGCCAAAGACAGCCACGCATAAGTCTTAACCCAGCTGGGGTTAAAACACTGTCGTTTACTTTCTGTTGTTGTTGTACATCGCATGTGCGTTATTGCAAAAGTGATGACGTAGTATGCTCTATTTGCGGATTGGTATAAAACGCATGAACTGTATGGACAGCCGGTACCATACGGCAAGTTTTACGCTGACGATATACAGCCTAACAGGGCGTGTCTCCATGACTAAATTAACGAATCTACAGACATGGACGTGAAACTTCTTCAGCTGACGTGAATCTCATTGCCTTAGTGATAGATCGACAGAATTCAAGTACTTTTCAAGGGGGGTGGTGGAAATTGAAGGACTGAACTGAAATTAAGCGCTTTTCAAGGATGGGGCTGAAATTCAAGCACTTTTCATGTCCGTACGAACCCCGAGAGATAGTAGGCAGAGCTCCAGTTAAGGTGCATAATTTGGAGGTAAATTTCTTATTTCTCCATCAAAAATGGCAAGTTTGGAGTGCTTTAGAATCGTCTCAATGAGACGATTCTAAAGGACTCCCAACTTGCCATTTTTGATGAAGAAATAACAAAAATTCACCCCAAGTTGGTCAAATTACGTACCTTACTGGAGCTCTGATAGTAGATAGCCGAAAACGTTAAAGCAAATCTCGGACAGACAAACAGACGAACAGCGTGGCGACTATATGGACCACAATTCTTTTTGTGGTACATAAAAATCACAAATATGTCGGTGGTCTGGAGTTCTCATGAAAAATATCACAGATTACGAAGTTGATGCCAATAAAATAGCTTCCGTAGTCGCTGCATACCCATCACCACCTGTGAAAAGAGACCTTACGGCATTTGAAACCATTCTCGACTCCGAGCATTTTGCAGTCATTGTGTGATCCGCTTCAGTGACTGAATAGCGAACAGCATAGTCCCTGATCAGACTGCGCGGATGCGCAGTCTGATCTGGGACTATGCTGTTCGCAAACATCGCAAGGTCCATTTTCTCGGCTGGCGGTAAAAATGAAATATATATTCATTGTCACATGCGGATTTGGTGATATTTTCGCAATATCAACACATGTTGATCTGGGACTACGCTGGCCTCTGACATTGTAAGGTCCTTTTTCCCAGCTGGCATCAAAAACGAAGCTTTCATTCATTGTCATATTGTGGATTTAAATTAACTTCCTGTCCTGTAGCATAACCTTGTGCAAACAATCATATTCCGCGATTACAAAAAATACTTTAATAAATTCAAACAATGCTTAAAGAGATTTATTAATAGCAAATATTGAGCAAATGAATTACGTCAGAATTTAATTGACTGATCTGTAGGAAACAAACTTACTTCAGCATTCTTATTGGCCGATAATATGCTAATTGATTTGCTGTCAACCAATACAAATTTACAAATCCAAAATATTTGATTTTTTTTTTAAATCTTGGATGCCACAGCTGTAAAGACACAACTAAATTGTAATTTGGTGGCAAATTGCCTTAACCCTTACACCGCTATTTGAATTTTTTGTCGTCTGCTGTTTATTTTCTATTTTCAATTTTTATCATCAAAAACATGCCTTGACAGCATTTTAAAATTTACAACATGCTTTGACAGCACTTCAGAATCATTTCCATTGGAAATCATTCTGAAGGGCTGTCAAACCATGTTTTTATTGAGAAATAAGGCAAGATATAAAAGCAACAGCAGACGACAATTGTCGTGTGTAGCGGCCTAAGGGTTAAGGTGGCATATTAAACCCTTCAACACAACAGACCTGTATAGCGGTATTGGCGAAAAGTGTAGATCCTGATGAGCCGTCTCATCAAGATCTGCACTTTTTGCAAGTAATTTTCTTATTTTTGAGAACAAAAACACCCGTTTTTCATAAATGGACTAGTCTTAAAATCATTATGTGATGACTGGATTGATTGCAAAATCAACATATCAAAATCAATTCCAGTGAAAGGGTTAAGGTGAGAATATATCCCTCCGGCTCGCACTAGGCATAATACTGCGACTGTGTACGCATACATCTCGCACGCATGATTTGTCTGTGATCAGCATGTGACCTTGAAGTACTCCTGTGTCGCAGTCCACTGCTCGATGGGAAATCTCGACACCAACGTCATCCTATTGGCATCGCCGTCCTTGCTCTCTCGCTTTTCTTTCTCTGTAAATGTACAGTAAAACACCGCTAAAATCATGGACCCATTTCACTAAACTTTGTAAAGAAATTTGTAAACATGTGCCAATGAATTATTATTAAATAACAACAACTTGGCGATTAATTGTATTGGTCCGAAACGTCCAAGGTACGAAGCTTGTGAGTGATACAAAAACAGCGCCTGGTAGTATTTATAAACAACAACTACAACTCTGCGATTTTGTTTGTTTTTGTTTCATTTTTTTTTTTAGAAAATTGTGTGCGTCTTATAGCCCCATGTAGACATTTTCCCCCAGATTTTGAAGTGAAAATAGGGGTGCGACTTATGCATGATTGCGACCAATACTCGGCAGAATACGGTAGTCTAAAAATAAGTTTCGGATGATTTGATTGCTCAGAAAATTAATCAAAATCCATTCAAGTTTTAAGGAGGGTTAAAGGGGGTAATTATGTGTGCATGTACATGTGGAAAGAAATACAAATTTCTAAAATAAGATCTCCAGTTTTTCTCATTTTTCATCAAAAGTATATGTTGTGACCACTCATTTGAACCATCTCGATGAGATGGTTCAAATGGTGGCCACACCATACTTTTATGCAGATACGATGAAACGAATCAGATTTTTCTGTCAGCAAAAAATGGGTTAATGGGAGAAGCAAATTGCACAGGCTGATCATAAGCCCCATTTCTCCAGTCACAGCCACATTTGTGTATTGCATGCTGAAAATACACATTGATGTTACTCCCTCTATAACACTTACTTCAACCTGTGTTTGCCTGTTGTACACAAATAAGTGAATTTTAAACTTTGTTTTGTGCTCATTTCTTCCATTTGTTACAGTGGAATAAAACATGTGATAAATTGAATAATTCATTTGCAAAAAAACACAAGAAATGCGTCTGTCGAATGCGGATGCCACCTGCAGCATATTTGAGAAACTGTGACAAAGCGGTTAACCGAAAAGTGTGACGGACGGACGGACGGACGGACGGACGGTCCAAACACTATATGCCACCCGTTTCTTCGAAACCCGGTGGCATAAAAATGCATTGAATGTGAACTCAATGTGCATGATATGCTGTAAATGCAAGCTTCTGTGGATCTCTGATAATACCAGTTGCCGATTTCCCCAACATTGCAAAGTATACTTATCTAGCAAAGTATACTTTGAAGGAGTAAACATTTATTTTTGCCGAAATGCATGATTTCATATAGAACTAACGACTGCATATGTTTGATGATTAAAAATATGTTTAATTTTTATACTGAATTTATTACATTATCACAGCCAAAATGGCTGTGATAATGTAATAAATTCAGCATAATAAAAACTAATAAATGTATTTTTAAATTGAAAATGTCTCCCTCAAAGTCTGCTTTGCTAGATAAGCATACTTTGCAATGTTGGTGAAATAGGCTACAGTATTCATTATGACATATTGAATATTTTACAGTTCTTCATGTACTAGAATTACAGTTGAACCTCTGGTGTTTCATAGTATTTTTATGCGGGGCATACACATTGATTGACTGGGCACCTCATTGTTGATAATCAATCTGAGAATTAAAACTCAGATATGCATCACGAGATGTTACAGGAGATTGATACTGTCCCAATACACATGGTAACCATGGTAACCTACCTTTCTTCTTGGTAGGTGTGGAGAGGTTCTGTTGTTGAATTTCTAGCTGCTTCTCCTGCAAGGTCAAGGTCCATGGTTAGTGATTGGGCCATACATAATTATATCTCCGTTTCCTGTAACCCGACCGATCCGCTAAAAACGGTGCGACCCGATTGTTTTTATTGCAATTTCGTTTACAATTTTTTGTTATTTTTATTTTACAATTTTTTTTACAACACATACAGCAATTGACATACTTGCATTGCAAGTGTTAAAATTTTGTACCTTTTTAATATTAATAATTTTTAAATTCAATATGTCATGTGACAGAAAAAAATAATATAATATTGCAAGTGTTAAAATATTGTACCTTTTTAATATTAATAATTTTTAAATTCAATATGTTATGTGACAAAAAAAAAAAAATTGCCTACCGACTTTTAAAATTCTGGGTCGGGTTACAGGAAACAAACAATTGTTTAAGGACGGCCTTGGGTTAACCAACGAAAGGTGGGAACCAAATATTGCTGTTCTATTTTTTATATTTGTTGCATATCATGAAATTTTTTAATTGTTGATTAAAAAAGAAAAATCACCATATGAGACACATCTTCGGACATCTGCGTACTTTCATGAAATACGTTTACAAAATTTACAATATTTTCTGTAAATGGCATCAAAAGTTGGCAAAACTTTCAGAGTACATGCGGAATTATATATACTTTTGACTTTATTTATGAAAAATTATTGTACATTTTGTAAACATATTTTAATCGTATTTAATGAAATCACGCAGATGTCCGAAGGTACAAAATCACATGGCATGCCTCATATGAGAATTATCTCCGCTATACAGGGGGCCCGCGCGTTTCACTAAACTTCTTACGACTAAAATGTTCGTAAGTGCAAACTTATGATAGTCTGTAAATTTCACATTAACAATGTTTTCTTGTAAACAATTATCGGATTTACATTTATTGAGCATAGGCTGCATATCTGGAGCTATGTTATTAGCCAGGGGGGTGGGGTGGGGGTGGGGGTGGGGGGGGGTGGGGTGGGGGTGTTCACTAAACTTTGTTTGACTAAAATGTTTGTAAGTGCAAAATTATAATAGTCTGTAAATTGCACATAAACATGGTTTTCTTGTAAGCAATTATTGCATTTACATTTATTGAGCATAGACTGCACAGGCATATGCAGTATATGCAGCATATGCTCAATAAATGTAAATCCATCAATTGAAATTTCCAGATGATCCTAAATTTGCGCTTACCAACATTTTAGTCGTACGAAGTTAAAAGAAACGGGCCCCAGGTGTGCAGTCTATAGCTAAACTTTAAGTACAGTTACCAGTGAATACATGAAACCTTAGAGCTTGTTTAAGCAAATTTTCTTTTACATCTATATGTTGTTGTTATACTCAATAAATCGTCTCATGATACAGTTCAAATGAGTGGCAACAATGCATATGTTTATGGGGAAATAAACAAAATAGTAATCATACTTTTTCAGCAAAAAAGGTTGTGTCCTTAGGCTGCATGCAATGTGTTAACTTACTGGTATAGGCATCAAACAATATTATAGAAATGCTAATTTTAATATCATACTGTCTTGATTGCTACATGTACATAAAATAGGAAATGAGTGGCAACAACATACACTTTTATGGAGAAACATACAAATTAATAATCAGACTTTTTCAGCAAATAAATATTGAATCCTTAGGCTGCACTGAGCTCAAGGTGTGTGTGTGATCACATGGTTTCCGAACCCGATTTTCCGACGTGACTTAATCTGTGACGTCATTTTTACAGTACATTTTCATTAAAATCTTCCTAACAAACGGACGGATTTTGATGATATGTAACGCACCAAATACGATGGCATGTGTGCTCTGAAAGTTCTTCACAAAGAATCGAGTACCGTATATTTCTTACATTTACATGCTCTAGTTTTTTTACATTTACGGTAACCGATTCTTCGTCAAAACAACATAATTATGAGATTAAAGCCGCCTATACAATAAAGGGCAACGTGTACCGCATTTGCTGCAGTATATTTCATAAAAATATGTCATTCCATTAGCAAGATATTAAAGGAAATCTACTGTAAACACATCTAAAAAACATGACATCATGCCGTTCGAAAACCACGTGATCCCCCACCTTGGAGCTATTAGTTAACTTGTTTGCATAGACAGGATAAAATATGACGGAAATTTGAGCCAGACAGACAGCGAAGTATTTGTCATGTTGCCGTGTTTATTGTTGGATCGTATCTCGGCAAGTCCTTTTCCCATAAGAGGTTCAAGTTACAGTGATGTCTTAATATGTGGGTTTTATTGCAAACACTGTAATATAATTTTTATTACATCACTTTACGGCACACCAGTGAGCATAATTGTGGCTGTGACTTGAGAAATCAGGGGCTTATGGGTTTTGCGACCAGGGTAGATCCAGATCAGCCTGTGCATCCGCACAGGCTGATCCGGATCTGCACTGTTCGCCATTCCATCATTGAAACAGTCATGCTTCTAACAAGGAGCATAGATTGTTACCAGGGTACAGGAGTGAGCTATTTAATCAGGAGCTACACTGGTCACAAATCCGATAATAAGCCCCATGTCTCCAATCACAGCCACAACCGTCTCAGCGAGCGCATTGGAAAAGCCAGATAATCTTGGTGGTAACCAGGGGCCCGTTTCACTAAACTTTGTACGACTAAAATGTTTGTAAGTGCAAAATTATGATAGTCTGTAAAGTTCACATTAACAGTGTTTTCTTGTAAACAATTATTGGATTTACATTTATTGAGCATAGGCTGCATATGCAGCCTATGCTCAATAAATGTAAATCCATCAATTGAAATTTACAGACGATCCTAAATTTGCACTTACGAACATTTTAGTCGTACGACGTTTAGTGAAACGGGCCCCAGGATAATTGAGATCTGCGCCTCCATTGTTCACTATATCAGTTCATTTTATTTACAAATGTGCATACTGGTTGGATTCACCAGTATTGAACATATATCAGCATTTTTAAAATACCGTAATAAATAAGTGTAATATACATACATGTATGTAAATATTTGTCAAATAAATATGTTTATAATGATTTCAAAACAGTTTACTTGTTCTGTATAATGACAAACATGTTCATAGGACTGAAGAATAGTTCAATATTTCAATAATATGTTGTCAGCGGTAAAAGTTTCTTATACAGTTGTGATTCAACATGATCAAATTCAGTCGTACCATGCTCTCCAGTTAAAGTTTGCACTAAGACCATGTTATTTTCACTCATAACCTCACATAAAAAGTTACCTGATACATAGAATAAAATGTTAATGTATTTAAATATAAGGTTCGACCATGTCCAGCAGCAGTACACGTCGCGTGATGCACACGCGCCAATTTCAAAAGTTCAGTGCGACCGTTGCTAACTGGTCAGTAGCCGATTTCATAAACATTGCAAAGTATACTTTAGTAGCAAAGTATACTTTGAGGGAGAAATTTTCAATTTTATGATAAATTTATTAATTTTTATTATACTGAATTTATTACATTATCACAGCCAATTTGGCTGTGATAATGTAATAAATTCAGTATAATAATTCTGCATACTTTTAATCATGAAATATATGCAGTTGTTAGTTCTATATGAAATAATGCATTTCAGGAAAAATAAATGATTACGCCCTCAAAGTATACTTTGGTAGTAAAGTATACTTTGCAATGTTGATGAAATAGGCTACTGATGACGTAATGGCGCATTCTAGTAATGTCACGATACACATGCATTACGTAGGTGCTGGCTAATGGCCCCAAAATGAGCATTGTCTACAGCCATGGTCAAACAGCATGCGCTGTACGTTTGAACACGACTGTGAGCGGTGTCAAACAACGGGAGTCATGTAACAATATCAAGTTTATCAGGCTCGGCTGGGAAATGGTAGGAATTCCGAGGTTATATTCAATTGTACTCTAACATAAAAAGTTACCTGATAAATAGAATACAACGATAATGTATTTTGATTGCAGGTTTATCAGGCTCGGCTTGGAAACGGTAGGAATTCCGAGGCTCGCCTCCTACGCGTTCCCTAGCTGAACCCGATAAACTTGATATCCAAATACACCAGCCTGGTGTTCTCTAATGTGTTCCTCTGTCCGTACTGATCCTTTCCCAGTTGCAGCCAAGCAATCCGATATTGTCCCCTAACGAGGGGATTACCCTATTGTAAAACCTCACTTGCCAGAGTTAAGTATCATCGCAGACAATGGGTCGGGTTCCAATCAATTTACCCTCGGCTTTACGGTGATTAATCAGAGGAGCGAGTAAATATTGACGATGTAGTTTTGTTCTACAGTTTCACATCAAATCGCCGAGTCCTATTTGTCCATTATTTGACTGACTTCCAGGCAACAAATTCCAAACAAACACGGCGGAACCAGTCTCGTGAGAAAAACAGCAGCTCGTGTTTATGAAAGTGTAAATCAAGACTGATGCACTACCGCCTGCGCTAATCTTGCCAATAGTAGTAAACTTTTTTTATTTTTTTAAACACTATAATATTGCGCTCGAAATCAAGCAGCTTGATTGTCTGGCTCAGGCTCAGACAATCAAGCTGCTAGATTGTAAGTTGGCATTGCCCACAGATGTTCAGAAGCGTTGTCATCCGGGCAAGATTAACGCAGGCCGTTTCGCATACAAACAAGCATAGCGTTTTTCTCCAGGTGCGACTTGATCATGAGACACCTACACAAACCATGGCTACCCTCTGCAAACACTGTAGATCGAGATCAATTGGCACAGATAATACTTTTAGACAGGTTGATCAATTGGGTGTGCTGGCCTGCGACTACATATTGGGGTATATGGTTCTCAGATGCGGAGTCGTGGATTTTTCTAGCATTTATGAATGTTCCCAGAACCACAGTACAGAATACCCATATCTATGAAAACATCGGATTCCCTCCAGAGAAAAATAGTATAGGATTACTTCAGCCCAACAAAGCTAAAAAAACGTGTATGGTTTTATTGGCATCTATGAGAAGGATTTTATTACAAGTTGACAATTATTAATGGTTCACAAATTTGTACCAATTATTCCCTGATTGTTATACATGTATGTATATTGTAAAAAAAATGCAATTTCTGGAGAAAAAAAAAATTCAATGAAAAAGTATATTATGACCACCAATTTGAACCATCTCGAAAGAGATGGTTCGAATTTGTGGTCATAATATAGTTTTGAATTACACAAATGACTTACACACACAATAACTACCAAATTTATTTCCAGAAACAATTGAGAGAGAACAGTGTATTTGAATCGATCCAAATCAGACTGGTTTCGTGACAATAACCGCATATTTGCCACACTATCAATAGAGCCAGTCATCTGATTCAAATCTAGCTTTTTTCATTTAATTTCAATGGGAGGCTGATTCCATTGTTGACAAAACGTTGTCACAATTAATACCCTTTCCATGGGGACAAGAGCTATTCAATATTAAATGGTATTTTGTTTGCCGTGATTTATCGCAAGGTAATGAAGAATTTTCTGACAATGCTCAGCACGGTGAATAAATATTGGATTACACCGAGTTGGCCACGGACATTTGCACGTTCAAAATGGGTGGTGTTCGGCAAAGCACAGGGCAAACGGAGGTCATGAACGTTGTACACCTACGCCGATCCAAGTAATAATGTATTATGCAAATATGCACTTTTTACCTTGTGTATACGCGGATGTGACTGGAGAAATTTTTGTGACCAGTGTAGAGCGGCGACCAGTGTAGATCCAGATCAGACTGTGCATCCGCACAGTCTGATCAGGATCTGCACTGTTCGCCATTCAATCGATGAAATACCCGCCATACTTCTAATAAACAACATCGATCGTTACCAGAATGTGCTAATTGATCAGCAACTACATCACAAATCCCTTAAGCCACATATGATGTGATTTGCACCAGAAAAATCAATATCGACTGAGGCGATCGCTATCAGTCAATATTAATTTTGCTATTAGTCAATATTAATTTTTCGGGTGCATATTGCATCATGTACACAGGCCAAAAAGTGCATATTTGTATTATTATATAACCAACTCCATTGTAAATTGAGAACATCAGCCACTTGAAAACTGAACCACAGTTCAATAAACTGACCACTGGTCAATATACGAAAAAGAGCAAATGGTCCAATGAAAGAGTCTCAATTTATAGGTTATATAAACAAAATTGTAAAACAATAATTCATATACATGTACACAAGTGTTTGTGGGGGATGCCTCCCCGACCCACCACACACCTATTACACGGAGAATAAAAACATACATGTACACAAGTGTTTGTGGGGGATGCCTCCCTGACCCACCACACACCTATTACACGGAGAATAAAAACATACATGTACACAAGTGTTTGTGGGGGATGCCTCCCCGACCCACCACACACCTATTACACGGAGAATAAAAACATACATGTACACAAGTGTTTGTGGGGGATGCCTCCCCGACACACCACACACCTATTACACGGAGAATAAAAACATACATGTACACAAGTGTTTGATGGGGGATCCGACCCACCACACACCTATTACACGGAGAATAAAAACATACATGTACACAAGTGTTTGTGGGGGATGCCTCCCCGACCCACCACACACCTATTACACGGAGAATAAAAACATACATGTACACAAGTGTTTGTGGGGGATGCCTCACGACCACGTATGCCTCCCCGACCCACCACACACCTATTACGCGGAGAATAAAAACATATCTAAACTGAAAAAAATATATATATATGTACTGTTGATACAAACAATTAGCATTTTATTCTAGTCGATATACAACAATTTGTTATCAGTCATTATCTATTCAGTTAATGCAAAGCTCGTCAGAGCTCCAGATAAGGGGAGTATTGGCGTATTGTACACAATTATTTTAGCTGAATACGCATTGATTATCAAAAGTGGGAGTACAAAATACGCGCAGTTGAAAATTCACTTAGCTCAAATAAGTGAATGTTTAAATTTTAAATGTTATATTTTTTTTATCATTTGTTCCCTATTTAGTAATGAATTAAATCAATAATCCATTTGTAAAAGTAAAATAAGCAATGATTTTGAAATCAGGGGGTATAGTACGCTTTAGACACAAAGCTTATCTGCAGCTCTGGCTTGACAATGAGTCTTTAGGCCATGTCATTTTCTTCTCTGAAGAAACCAGACAGCCAAAACCTAGCTACATATCCAGTACCAGATGGCCGCGGCCCGCCGAGGCATTTGACCTTGACCTTGGGCACAGGGGCCGCATGAGTGGGACACAGCATGAATATATGGATGATGACTAATAAGCATATGAAGTTTCAAGTCAATGTGACTTAGTACTGCAGAGATATAAGGTATTTAAAAACTTTAACGCAGATTTCGAACAGACTGAGGGACAGACGGACGACGGACGGACGGACGGACGGACGGACGGACGGACACCCGGACGTCATTGTGATCACTATGTCTCACTTTCCGCAAGCGGGCTCGACAAAAAACAAACAAGGCCTTGAAAAAAATGAAGGTAAATTTATGTTAAAAACTCTCAACCCTACTGAGTGGGCATGTACCTTTAAGTGTAAATTCATGAATGGATTTAAAACTTGGACAAATCCCCTATTGATGCTCATATTACTTCACTGGTAAATAACGTAAAATAGCATACAACAGTTGTTTGCTTTTTCCACTCTCAAAACCTACCCGCATGTGGACACATAACTCAAAATATGAAAATTACTTGCAAAAAGTGCAGATCCTGATGAGACGGCTCGTCACGAGCCGGCTCATCTGGATCTACACTTTTTGCCAATACCACTATACAGGCCTCTGGTGTTGAGAAGGTTAATCAACTCACCTCAATGAAGTTGGACAAGAGTATACAGCTCAACTCCTGCTCCAGGATCTCGCGGTTGGCTTGATTGCTATAGCAACAAGAGATGAGGGACGGAAAGAGGATATTGACCAACCGCGGGTCGGAGAAATACTGGAACGGTAAGGCACACAGCTGCTGCAGCACAGTGGGCGGCTGGCCAGACTGGATCACAACCTGCAAATGCATTGATTGGTTGGTTGCTTAATTGATTGTTTGATTGATTAAATGAATGATCAATTCATTGATTGATAACACGTATGACAAGACGAGGCTACACAATTTTTCACGCGAAAAATAAAAATAATTATCTTACTATTTACAAGCATACTAGTTGTTACCACTCATTGGAACAGGCTCATCGTGACGGTTCAAATGAGTGGTAACAACATACTTTTGAAAAGTAAGAAACATAGCGAAAATTATTTCAATTTCTTCACACCCTGATCAGACAGCAAGATGCACAGAATGATCAGAGTCTGCACGAGTCGCACAATCTTAATACTTTTTATGTGTCAGATCATCAGACGTAAGATTGCCCCAAAATTAACATCGACAATCAGTTATCCGGACAAACATTATAGTCTAATAACTTCTATTCTCACATTGAAATCATATCGCCTGTAAACGAGTGTAAACAGCATTGTCAGAAAAATCAGTCACCCTTCGCTTCTTGGAAAACACCATATTTATAGAATTTATCGTATTTATAGAACAGGGGCCCGTTTCACTAAACTTCGTAAGACTAAAATGTTCGTAAGTGCAAATTTAGGATCGTATGGAAATGTCAATTGATGGGTTTACATTTATTGAGCATAGGCTGCATATGCAGCCTATGCTCAATAAATGTAAATCCAATAATTGTTTACAAGAAAACAGTGTTAATTTGAAATTTACAGACTATCGTAATTTAGCACTTACGAACATTTTAGTCATTTAGTGAAACGGCCCCTGCTCGGCAATGATGTAATGGGCACACTCGATTGAGATCCCCCCCACCCCCGCGCAACTTTGACGTATTAAACAACTTGTGGACAAGACTTGGAGAATGTTTTCAATAAATTTTACTAAAATGTTCACCTTGGCGATATATTCTTCACACTGGCATGGAAACAGTAAGCACCTGCGTGACTTAGATGTATTCGCTGCAATTTATTAACAGGTATTTCCATTTGTCCGATAAACTGATTGTCCGGATAACTGGTATGACCCCTGTATATGTATTCAGTTGGGAAATGAGAATATCCTGATCTGACATAGAGAATAACACAGCTAGTGCATTCACTGTTCATGGAATAATCGGTGTCATAACATGGCATAAAATGATAACCATCGGATCTGACACAACAGATACCCTTCTGCCATTCATAATGCGAGGACACACACGATATACGTGCTGAGTTACACAATAACACCGTTTGCTGTCTCCCATATCATCTTGCATTACTAAATAAACAGTTGTAGTAATTTAATACATAAATGAAGGGAAGTATGAAGAAAAATATATTCAGTCATGAAATTTTGATAAACAAAATAATATATTGTTAAAATAAAAAATATTTACACCTTCCACGAGGTTGTGAATAACCTTCGGACTCCACACACTTTAAAAGGACAAAATGTATTTTAAACCCCAGTAAACGCAACAGCCCCTGAAGTATTCATGGGGTGTGATCATGTGGTCTGTTGTTTTGGTTTTGTGTGATGGATGGCGGTGTCCATGTATTGTGAGGTGAATCTTATTCACTATTTTCATCAATACTGCGGTTTCTTCCTTTTAACTCTTTGCATGCTGGGAAACTTGTGGGCTATAAATAGTTCAAAACTAGCGGACAAAAAAATCATCATATTTTCTTTTATTTCTCCTTGTGTGTAAATATCATGAATATGTCTTGGAATTTCATTAGAATTGAGTCCTGAGGACTCAATTCTAATGAAATTCCAAGACATATTTACAGAGAGAAATAAAACATAGTCCTAATTTGTTTGGCGGATATTTTCGCCGCTAGCATGCAAAGAGTTAATGATGACCATATGCATATCATGTTCCAGCCGTTTAAACGACAAGTTCTACAATACCAAATTTAGCAGCACTTAGTCTGAACATTCTGTAGAAAAAATTCGGATAAACACATTTTGCATTGTTAACCCGTGAAACCTCGGTCGTATTGATGAACAAGAAGATTTATCACACAACTCCCGGGTGCCGCCATTACAAACAACCAAAACAATAGACCACATAATCCCCCGCTGTGGCATTGTATCTGTGGACTTCAATGTGTTAACGACAACCCATGCAGCAATCATCCGTAAACACTGACGAGGCATAAAATGATAACAATCGGATCAGATACAACAAATACCCTCCTACCATTTATAATGTCAGGGGTGTCGTCACACACGATACACATGCTTATTGTATCTCTATAGTGGCGTTTGCAAACGGTGTCAATCCAGATGAGACGGCTCATGACGAGCCGTCTCATCAGGATCTGCACATTTTGCAAGTAACTTTCATATTTATTAGAAAAAAACACTCTTTTCATAAATGGACTAGTCTGAAATCCAGTTTGTGACAATTAGATTGGTCGGAAAATTAAGATGTCAAAATCCATTCCAGTTATTTAGGGATGAAAGGAAAATTTAAGTTCATATTTATGACCACTCATGTAGCAGAGCTGGGGCTAAATTTCACGTTAGAGCATTGGGAACTTTTCAGTGTCAAAAATGGTTATAATACTGGATATTAAATACTGGTAGCGTTGTCAAATACTAGCGTTTCTACAATAAACGGATGCTAATTTATTTAACCTTTTCAACATTTTTGGTCTTTGCAAACAGTGTAAATCAAGATGAGGCATTTGTTTATGGGAATTTGATCAAATAAAATGGTGTACTTTATATTAATATACATGTAGGTCATTTACTGTGAATGAAGCTAAAATCTACATACTGATTGGATATCTGGGGGGCGTTTCACTAATCTTCGTACAACTAAAATGTTTTTAAGTGCAAAATTAAAATAATCTGTAAATTTCACATTAACGTTTTCTTGAAAACAATTATTGGATTTACATTTATTGAACATAGTCTATGCTCAATAAATGTAAATCCATCAATTGAAATTTCCAGACGATCCTAAATTTGCACTTACGAACATTTCAGTCGTATGAAGTTCAGTGAAACGGTCCCCTGACACTCACTCACTGCCTTCAATATATCGAAGGTCTAGTAACATAAGGTCGTAACTGCTATGATAAAGCATAGCAGTTACGACCTTATGTTACTAGACCATCGATATCATAGCATAGCCTCATATTCATTTAATAAATATCACAATAACTAAATCATCACTCATGTAAGATGCCCTATGTGCGACGGTTATCGTGTCATGATCAGATATCCACACGTTGACAATCCGTATCATTCTGTGGGGAGATATCTCCGCCCTGTTACCATGTAACAAATGACCCCATATCAGCACGCAATTAAACGGATAATAAATATGAGTAGGGAGCTTGGTTCGATTTACCGATAATTCAATATAATCGAGTCAGGTATACTCTACCGCCTGAGCTAATCTTGCCAATATCTGTCAATTTATTTGTTTCAAAATACTGGAGTATTTTGCTTGAAATCAAGCAGCTTGATTGTCTGAGCCTGAGCTGTAACACAGCTCAGGCTCAGACAATCAAACTTACTTTATTGTGAGTTGGCAGTGCCAATAGATGTTTAGAAACATCTGGGCAATCTGGGCAAGATTAACGCAGGCGGTTGTGTATGACGTTGAACAAAATCTTAATTTTTTTATTTTCCATTTCAATTGTTTAATACATACTTTTACAACACAAAGTGTAGTATAAGTTTTATTGAGAGAAGGCAAAACATAAAATAACAGTAGACAAAAATGTATGTTTCCTGCTTTCTAAGGTTGAATCAAGTGTTTGTTTTGTTTTTTTGTTTCTTGGGGTTTAACGGCCTATCAACAGCACAGGTTGAAGTAACGGACCGAGGTCTATAAATACATTAAATATGCCTAAAAGCATCAATAAATGAAAAAAAAATAAGCTAAACATTTTTTTTTTTACCCCCTCCATATACTTCATTATGGTAAAAAAAAATTTGTTCGCTTATTTATTTTTCATTAATTGATGCTTTTAGGCATATTTAATGTATTTATAGACCTCAGTCCGTTACTTCAACCTGTGATCAACAGCTAAGGTCATAATTAAGGCAGGGTCAATGGGTTTAGTACTAAATCCCATATATTACCTGTACAAGTACATGTACATTTTCAAGTACATGTACATGTACAAATGGGGGGAAACTCCCAAAATCAGAACTGAATATTTACAATCAAGTGAATTATCTGAATCAAGTGAATAGCCGTAATATTTGGTGGTAATGAAACATATAGGTATAGGGGATGTTACACAAGTATTGATTTAACCCTTTTACCTGCAAGTAACCGTAATGTATGGACATACTTTATTTTTTTTTTTATTAATTAACAATTTGCTGTCAAACCATGTTTTTATTGAGAAATAAGGCAAGATATAACAGCAACAGCCAACGACAATTGTTGCGAGTAGCGATCTAAGGGTGAATCATATCAAGTATACTGAAAATGGCTCCTGATCTTATAACGCCTTTCAACAAGAACACAAGTTTCATTGAATTGCAAGTCATATGGAAATATCACCCCAGGCCTTTAGACAGACACAGAAATACCCGAGAGACAACGTAACTCGTGATTAAATTTTGTTGCTTCGAATTACATCCCGGGGCTTTTGTGTGCGATTTCACGTCACACCATGTGGCCTTTGTGGGACAACAATCACCTTGACACAGCATACTGGGATTATTATAATCCTCAGCTGCAGAGAATGGGTGTGATTTGTGGAGAAATGGGAGGTATGGGATTTGTGACCGGTGTAGCTCCTGATCAAATAGCACACTCATGTAGCCTGATAAGGAGCTATATTTCTTGACAGAAGCATGACGGGTGGAATGGCGAACAGTGCAGATCCTGATCAGACTGTGCGGATGCACAGGCTGATCTGGATCTACACGGGTCGCAAAACATATATTTCTCCAGTTATAGCGACATTTGGTGACACGTCAATCATTGACTTGATGCATCTGGCATACCAGACTAGTGTCTTCGGGTGCGAGTGTGGGGGTGAGGCATATAGATTTGTCCTTGTCAGTCTGTCCATATGTCCAAAAGAGACTTGAAAAACTTTATGACTTGAAAAACTTTACATAAATGTTAATTAACTCTTTGCATGCTAAGCGGTGAAAATATCCGCCAAACGAATTACGAGTATATGTTTTATTTCTCTCTGTAAATATGTCTTGAAATTTCATTAGAATTGTGTCCAGATCCAAAGACATATTCATGACATTTAAAAGGAGAAATAAAAGAAAATATAATGAATTGTCATCTGCTATTTTTGAACTATTTATAGCCCACAAATTTCCCAGCATGCAAAGAGTTAATATCAAGTTTATGCTAGGAGTCCACATCTGTCAAGTCTGACAATGCCGCTCGGCAGTCAGTCAACATAATAACAGTGTTTGATCAGTCTGTCAACCGACCGATCAGGATCTACGCTGGAGAGAAAATGTTGTAAGGTCACTTTTTTCACTGGACAGCAAATATGTGTCTATTGTTAGAAGCATGGTGACTGATTCATTGAAGAAATGACGAACAGTGCAGTTCCTGATCAGACTGTGCGGATGCACAGGCTGATATGGATCTACACTGGTCACAAATCCCTAAGCCCCATTTCTCCAGTCGTGGCTACATATATGAAGTGATCACGCCTGACAGGAGAATAGCAGATTTATAATCCTTTGGGATGCACACATTCTGGCTCGTTGAAAATAGCGAGATGAACTCTTGTTAGAAAAACATTATTTCAATACAATTTCACATTAGGTAGTGTGTCAATAACGTTCGAAAAGCATCACCATTAACCGTTTCAGATTTACATAAAGTCTGTAGGGGAAAATGAAATTGACAGATTTATGGGTTACATAAAGCTATAAACAGATATTAAAAGATTCTGTTGAACGAGCGCTTGTAATTGTAAACACATACTGTAGGTGTAGATATTTCTACAATTTGATCTCGTTTCAATATGATAACTTTTGAAGATGAATGAAATTGATATGGAAGGTGTTTTTTTCGGTAGAAAACAAGACATTGTTTGCTAACCATGGGAATACCGTAAAGATTCTAATAGACGCCCATGCTCTAATCAATCGATGCCTACCCCCCACTTTTTACGTTGAAAATTACACATTTTTTTTACTGATTTTCACGAAATTAGTGCCTCTAATAAACGCCCAGTACTAACTTGAAACAAAATCGGAGCTACGTGTCCAAGTAGATTTCTTTTCTTTCCATTATTTCGAAGGTAACTTCCTTGAAAATTTGGGGAAAAAAACATAATTGCTACTTTCACTTTCAAAAGCAGAAGTGAAATTCGACTGTTTCCGGTGTCACAGTAAATTCCTCATCAGCAGTAGCTATTTGTACACAGGGCGATCAGAATATACACGGTTACGGAGACGACATATTCAAAGCATCTCAAACCCATCTCGTATGATATGGGTGAAATTGACATAATGTTGGATTGTTGGCAGATATTTCCTAGGAGATGAGCAAAAATAAATGTTCAGAACGTGGCCGTGGGCCGAAATTAATCACTGTGATACGGACCGAAACGTCCATGGTCCGAAACAGTGACAATGATTGACGCTGTCTTTACATATACATTGCCAATATTTTAACATTTTTACTGACTGTACCATAATGACCAAAGTGAGCCGAAACGTCTTGGTCCAAAATGTCATAAACTGACAGACAGTACAATCAAGTCCGGCAGACACTTGCCTCTATTAAATGCCCACCCAGGACTTCGTAGCGAGTGGTGATTCTAATATTGTAATATGCAAAGACTGTATAGACAGAAGAAAATAAATCTGAAGAGTTTCACCAGTTACAGGCCAGGGGGAGGTTTCCTACGACTTCCTACGACTAAAATGTTCGTAAGTGCAAAATTATGATAGTCTGTAAATGTCACATTAATAATGTGGTCTTGTAAAGAGTGAGCCTATGCTCAATAAATGTAAATCCATCAATTGAAATTCCCAAACGATTCTAAATTTGCACTTATGAACATTTTAGTCGTACAAAGTTTAGTGAAACGGGCCCCAGTATGCCACGGGGGCATATCCATGTTTTACAAACATAATTAATAATGTCGAAATACTATTGGTCTCACAATAGCAACAGAGCTCCAGTTAAGGTGCGCAATTTGATCATGTTTGGGGAGACTTTCGTTATTTCTTCACCAAAATTGGCAAGTTGGGAGTGCTTTAGAATCGTCTTGATGAGACGATTCTAAAGCAATCCCAACTTGCCATTTTTCGTGAAGAAATAAGAAAAATACCCGGAAAATTTGGTCCTTAACTGGAGCTCTGTAGCAATGATATTTTATCTCACTTATTTCTATCCCTGATGTGCATGATTTCAGAATTCATGTTTTTAAATTCACTGCATACATGTATTCCCCTGTGACTGCGACTGCGACTGCGACTAGTACATAACAATTATCAGAACATATGTTCCAATTATAATTACAAAATTTTGCGAACAAAAAAAAAAAAATAGCAATTCAAAGAATCCTTGTTAATCCATTCCAATTATTTTTTTTAAGTTTTCTTTTCAATTTTTAATTTGTTTTCCAATAACACATCATATGGCAGTTTTATATTATGCGAGACCTTTTATACTCAGGTGGGATAACTTGGAACAAACGAGGTGATCCTTTTGTGGTTAACTGTGCAACAAATTAATATTGCTTCATGATAAAATTGTGACTAAAGAACATTGCTTGTGTAATCAGTGTAGGCGCCAATCAAAATACATATATATTTTATAAAACAAGAAACTGAAGCCAATGCAAAATGTATGAACATTATTTCAATTGAATGAGAGACTATGCATTTATTATAACTATATAGAAATTACCCATTTGAGCGCTGTAATATTTTTGATTCTATCTTATTGACAAAATACGACCTATCACGAAAATCAGAAGCATATTGAGAGATTGACCATCTTAGCTCTTGATCTTCAGTGAGTGACTTACACACCCAAATATGTGTCTAAAGATTTATTAAATGCATCAGAACCGTTTCCCCAATAGCGACTAGCATAGGCCCTGATCAGACTGCGCAGTTTGATCAGGGCGTACACTGGTCGCAAATACTAATTCACATTTTGTTGTGACAGCCTACAAATAATTCCTTGACAGGGGATCAAACCCCCCATGATGTGTCAAGTCACACAGATTGTGTAATATTTTAATCACGCCCGATCTGTCAATCTTTTAAACATTCTCGACAATTGTTTAACAAAGGCACTGCCAATTGATGACGTGATTTTCAATTACATGGACAGTCTGTATAGCAGTGAATTTAAATGTCACTGTGATAGGAGAAATGGAGTTTATGACATTTATGGCCAGTATCGCTCCTGATCCGAGACAAGAGATATGGGGGTGCAGGCATTTGTGGCCAGTCTAGCTCCTGATCTGAGACAAGAGAAATGGGGGTGCAGGCATTTGTGGCCAGTCTAATTCCTGATCTGAGACAAGAGAAATGAGGGTTCAGAAATTTGTGGCCAGTCTAGCTCCTGATCCGAGACAAGAGAAATGGGGGTTCAGGCATTTGTGGCCAGTCTAATTCCTGATCTGAGACAAGAGAAATGAGGGTTCAGACAGTTGTGGCCAGTCTAGCTCCTGATCTGAGACAAGAGAAATGGGGGTGCAGGCATTTGTGGCCAGTCTAATTCCTGATCTGAGACAAGAGAAATGGGGGTGCAGGCATTTGTGGCCAGTCTAATTCCTGATCTGAGACAAGAGCAATGAGGGTTCAGACATTTGTGGCCAGTCTACTCCCTATCTGAGACAAGAGAAAATGGGGGTTCAGGCATTTTGGCCAGTCTAATTCCTGATTCTGAGACAAGAGAAATGAAGGTTTCAGACATTTGTGGCCATCTAGCTCCTGATCTGAGACAAGAGAAATGGGGGTTGCCGGCATTTTGTGGCCTTCTAATTCCTTATCTGAGACAAGAGAAATGAGGGTTCCAGCCATTGTTGGCCAGGGTTCTTTTAGGCTTCCTGATCTGAGACAAGAGAAATGGGTTCAGGCATTTTGTGGCCATCTAATTCCTGATCTGAGACAAGAGAAATGAGGGTTCAGGAACATTTGTGGACAAGTCTTAGGCTCCATGATTCTGAGACAAGAGAAATGAGGGTTCAGCCATTTGTGGCCAGTCTAGCTCCTGATCTGAGACAAAGAAATGGGGTTTCAGGCCATTTGTGGCCATCCTAATTCCTCAAGGGAAATTTTCTGGATAACCAAAAAATGAGGGTTCAGAAACATTTTGGGTTCAGTCCTGCTCCTGATCTGGGGGAGACAAGGAGAAAGTGGGTTCAGACAATTTGGGGGGGTGGCCAGGTTTCCTAGCTCCTGATTCTGAAAGACAAGGAGAAAGGGGGTGCAGGCAATTAAGATGGCCCAGTCCTACTTCCTAGATTTTCTGAGACAAGAAAGGAAATTGAAGGTTCAGGCATTGGACATGTGCCATCTAGCTCCTGATCGAGACAGAGAAAGGGGGTTCGGCATTTGTGGCCAGTCTAATTCCTGATCTGAGACAAGAGAATAGGGTTCAGCCATTTGTGGCCATCACTCCTGATCGAGACAAGAGAAATGGGGTTTCAGCATTTTGTGGGCCAGTCGCTCTGACAGACAAGAGAAAGGGGGTGCGGTTTGTGGCCAGTCTAATTCCTGATCTGAGACAAGAGAAATGAGGGTTCAGGCATTTGTGGCCAGTCTAGCTCCTGATCCGAGACAAGAGAAATGGGGGTTCCAGATGATTCTGGGTTATCTAGCTCCTGATCTAGAGATACCAAGACAATGGATTTGTGCATTGCATTAGTGGCCAGTCTAATCCTGATCTGAGACAAGAGAAATTGAGGGTCCAGTCATGTGGCCAAAAGTCTAGTCTTCCTGATCCAGACAAAGAGTTCTAGCTCCTGATCGAGACAAGAGAAATGGGGGTTCAGGCATTTGTGGCCAGTATTGCTCCTGATCCAAGACAAGAGAAATGGGGGTGCAGACATTTGTGGCCAGTCTAGCTACTGATATGAGACAAGAGAAATGAGGGTTCATGCATTTGTGGCCAGTCTAGCCCCTGATCTGAGACAAGAGAAATGGGGGTTCAGGCATTTGTGGCCAGTATCGCTCCTGATCTGAGACAAGAGAAATGGGGGTGCAGGCATTTGTGGCCAGTTTAGCTACTGATCTGAGACAAGAGAAATGAGGGTTCAGGCATTTGTGGCCAGTCTAGCTACTGATCTGAGACAAGAGAAATGGGGGTTCAGGCATTTGTGGCCAGTATCGCTCCTGATCTGAGACAAGAGAAAGAGATGTGGAGCAGGCATTTGTGGCCAGTATCGCTCCTGATCTGAGACAAGAGAAATGTGCAGGCATTTGTGGCCAGTCTAGCTACTGATACTGAGACAAGAGACAAATGATGGGTCAGCATTTGTGGCCAGGTCCAGTCTAGCCCCTGATCTGAGACAAGAGAAATGGGGGTTCAGGCATTTGTGGCCAGTATCGCTCCTGATCTGAGACAAGAGAAATGGGGGTGCAGGCATTTGTGGCCAGTCTAGCTACTGATCTGAGACAAGAGAAATGAGGGTTCAGGCATTTGTGGCCAGTCTAGCTCCTGATCTGAGACAAGAGAAATGGGGATACAGGCATCTGTGGCCAGTATCGCTCCTGATCTTAGACAATAGAAATAAGGGTTCAGGCATTTGTGGCCAGTCTAGCCCCTGTCTAGCATCCGCAGTCTGATCAAGATCTGCACTGCTCGCCGTTCCATTCATGAATCACCTGTCATGCTTCTAACAAACAATATAGACCGTCATCAGCCTCTAGATAGGGGTCTGCTATTTGATCAGGATCTACACTGGTCATAAATTCCATAAACCCCATTTCTCCAGTCACAACCACATATGAGACACGCCATGTGATTTTGTACCTTCGGACATGTACGTAATTTCATGAAATATGTTTACAATTTACAATATTTTCCGTAAATGGCATCAAAAGTTGACAAAATTTCCAGAGTACATGCGGAATTATGTACTCTTAAAATTTTGTCAACTTTTGATTTTATTTAAGAATTTTTTTTGCAAATTTTGTAAACGTATTTAATGAAATTACGCAGATGTCCGAAGGTACAAAATCACATGGCGTGTCTCATACATGCTCTATAAATCACCTGGTTGTCGAGGTTGTTCACGGTGAAATATCCGACACAGAGGATCACTTCGTGGAGCAGTTCCTCGGCATTGTGCTGGGAGCAGTACCAGATCAGGTAACTCGCGATGTGTCGGAACTCCAGTGACATTCCCTCCTGGCCCATCGTACCCTGGGGAGGTGAAATATAGACAATATTACAGCCAGGTTTACAGCCCAGATATTGTATGGTGTGCTGGGAGCAGTACCAGATCTGGGGCCTATTTCATCAACATTGCAAAGTATACTTTCCTAGCAAAGTATACTTTGAGGGAGAAATTTTCAATTTTAGAGTAAATTGATGAATTTTTATTATACTGAATTTATTACATTATCACAGCCAAAATTGGCTGTGATAATGTAATAAATTCAGTATAATAATTATGTATACATAGCTTTTAATCATCAAATATATGCAATCGTTAGTTCTGCATGAAATAATGCATTTCGGAAAAATCAATGATTGCTCCCTCAAAGTATACTTTGCTAGGAAAGTATACTTTGCAATTTTGATGAAATCGGTTACAGGTAACCGCGATGTGTCGGAACTCCAGTGACATTCCCCCCTGGCCCATTGTACCCTGAAGAAATAAAGTCAGCTTGATATCACGTTGCTTAAACAAGAAATGGCATTGCTAAACGAATCTAATCCACTTGCTGGCAGTCTTGATAATAAAAATAATAAAAAATTTAACATTACCTTGCATACAAGATGAACACAAGTCCTCAGTGACCTTGTGTATGCAAAACATATCACCATCCCTAGACACACACTGTGGTCAAATATTATCAAACTTGGTGAAGCGGTTAACGAGTTATTGAAAAGTTACTAGCGTACGTACGCATGTATGCACATACCTACTAGGAACATGGACTATCAATATATCGATGGTCTAGTAACATAAGGTCGTAACTGCTATGCTAAAGCATAGCACTTACGACCTTATGTTACTAGACCAACGATATACCCTCTTGCCTATCGGCGAGGGGATAATGACTGGTATGGATTTTGATATGTAAATTTTCCGACCATCCCAATCGTCAGAAAATTATTTTCAGACTAATCCATTAATGCATTTGGGGTGTTTCTGTTCTAAAAAAAATATGAATATTACTTGCTAAAAGAGCAGATCCTGATGAGACGGCTCGGCTCATCTGGATCTACACTGTTTGCAAACACCGCTATAGGTCTGTAGTGTTGAAAGAGTTAAACTGTTTAAACTAAACAACGTGACCTCAAACCGACAAAATGCTGCCAATTTTAAGGTCAAGGATGCCCCAAAACCTTGTCCTTTGAGAATTTTTCCAAGTTTGGTTGCCTATTTCTAAGATTATATTGTACAACATAATTTTTGCCAAATCAATATCGAAAATAAGGGACACAACTGCATAGCTAAGGTCATATAGAGACAGGACTTCAGTTTCAAGCCTCATTCGAAAGACCAGTGAGACAGAAATACTATTAAAATCAGTTTCGTGGGGAATCGGAAAATGAGGAAATAATTGTTTAGTATAAGAATACCTGTAACATGTCTAAGTCGAGTGTCGCCATGTGGTTCAACATCCGTAGGCCGGTGGTTGCCACGGCGAGGGTATGTTGAGGGAACTCTGGTGGCGTGGCGTCACCGCGACTGGGCGTGCCGGAATGGAGTAGCATCCCGTAGAGAAGGGAGACAATCCCGACGAGCTCCGTGACCTCGAAGGTCGAGATGACCTGGGTGGGGTCCTCCTGCTTCCTCTTCTCAAATATGGACGTCTTCCTGAAACGGAACGGGTAGCGAATCTTTATTTATTAAATAGTGTTTAACGGACTGTCAACAACTAAGGAAATTTTAGGCAGGGTTCACAGGGTCACAGGGTCGAAAACCTTATTTCACCTTAAAAATACAGGGTGAGCACTAAAATTAGATTAACCAGAGCTGGTGACAGTTCCTTTAATACCACACCAGAGTCTCTTCAGGTGAATTTTTATACACGTGACTGGAGAAATGGGGCATATGGGATTTGTGGCCAGTGTAGAGTCCAGTAGCCTATTTCACCAACATTGCAAAGTATACTTATCTAGCAAAGTATACTTTGAGGGAGACATTTTAAATTTAAGGATAAATTTATTAAGTTTTATTATACTGAATTTATTACATTATCACAGCCATTTTGGCTGTGATAATGTAATAAATTCAGTATAATAATTATGCATACTTTTAATCATCAATATATGCAGTGGTTAGTTCTATATGAAATAATGAATTTCGGGAAAAATAAATGATTACTCCCTCAAAGTATTCTTTACTAGAAAAGTATACTTTGCAATGTTGGTGAAATACGCTACTGATCACAGTGTAGAGTCCAGATCCAGATCAAATAGACCACTAGTACTCCTGTAGCCTGATCACAAGCTTTATTGCTTGTTAGATAGAAGCATGACGTGTGTTTCGTTGATGGAATGGCGAACAGTGCAGATCCTGATCAGACTGTGCGGACGCACAGGCTGATCTGGATCTACACTGGTCGCAGAACCCATAAGCCCCATTTCTCCAGTCACAACCAGATTTGGGTCAGACAAAAATCACGATGTCGTGTTATCTGTATAAATGTTTGTTTGTTTGTTTATTAGTGTTTAACGGCCTATCAACAGCTAAGGTCATGTAAGGCCGGGCAAACGGGTTCGATCCCATTTTAACCTGCTGCATTGGGGGGAAAATCCTAAAATCAGAACGGAATATTTATATCGAGAACAAATATATTCAGCCCCGAAATTAGAATAACCTGACCTGGAGCCAGGTCCATACCACACCAAAGTCACTTGGCCCCTTCCCCTAAAATAGGATTACGAACATCGTAATACTCACATATTAAGGAGTATAACCAGATTCAACTGTCACATACAAAATGCCAAAGACGTATGTGATGGCCAAACCAGGTCTCCAGTCGGGATTCCGGTAAGGATGAACCCCGATCGTTAAATTACCCATCGCGTGCTCCCACCTGCCACCCACTTGTATAAATGTAGCCGAGATCACACACATGGTGATACCAAGATCACAACATTTCTGAGTATTGAATGTTGTAGACCCTGACCAGCACTAGCCTCTATTTCCTGATCTGGTGCCAGCTGCCATAGCAATGTCTGATGTTGGGCTACCAGGGGAGTTTCACTAAACTTTGTACGACTAAAATGTTCGTAATTGCAAATTTAGGATCGTCTGGAAAGTTCAACTGTTGGATTTACATTTATTGAACATCAATAAATGTAAATACAATCATTGTTTACAAGAAACCTTTGTTAATGTAAAATTTGCAGACTATCATAATTTTCCACTTACGGACATTATTTTAGTCGTACAAAGTTTAGTGAAACCATTACCAAGCCGATATATATATTATAAATAGGGGTACTGTAATAAAAAAATAATAGCATAAACAAATTATTGCAATTCTAAGTAACAATAAATAATCAAGCAATTGCGGGTTAATTTTTTTTGACGATATAGAATTTATATCGCTGAACCCCCATTTATAATATACATTTTATACACTAACAGCAGACATCTTGGGAGTACATTATAGGAATGAATGGCCTTTTTGTGGAATTTATCGGGGTATAAACTTGGAAAAGTCGCGGGAATACTGGACGAAGGCCGGAAGGCCTCGTCCAGTATTCCCGCGACTTTTCCAAGTTTATATCCCCGATAAATTCCACAAAAAGGCCATTCATTCCTTATAATTCCAGCATTTGAAATAAATACATCAAGAAAATGAGTTTATTTTCCGTTTTGTTACAAATTATTTTAACTGCGCCTCACGGTTACGGAAAGTAGTTTGGCGTAGGAGTTTACTGGGATATAAATTTTCGACAGAGACTTGCTACGGGCCAATCAAATGTTAGGGAATTGTGTAAATATTTTTGTGCTGGAATTATCACTACGTAGGTGTGAAATTCTGGGGGCCGTCTCACTTTGTAGGACTAAAATGTTCATAAGTGCAAATTTAGGATCGTCTGGAAATTTCAATTGATGGATTTACATTTATTGAACATAGGCTCAATAAATGTAAATACAATAAGTGTTTACAAGAAAACATTGTCAATGTGAAATTTACAGACTATCATAATTTTGCACTTACAAACATTTTAGTCTTACGAAGTTTAGTGAAACGGACCCCTGGTGAGGACGGACTCTCCAATGAGGTGATGATTTCCCTCCCAACCTCATGGGATTGAGACTCAAAACTCTACAGTTGTAATATACAATGTGCTACCACTAAATTAATATACCACAGTGCCAGAATATATATTCTCAGAAAAAAATAATCAAGGAAACCCCTGGTGCATTTCCCACGCACTTTCCTGCATATATTCCCCAGACCCCTATCAATTGATTGAGCTAATAATCTAATGTGTTGCAAACAAAGCACACAGGCAGCCAATACACTAAAGTGGCAGGACCCAAATAACAATTTGATTATTAATTACGCCCAAAGGCCCTCCAAGAGTTGCAATGGTGTCAAAGGTTGGGTGAATAAATCACATCTCTCAGTAGCATAGGACACTAGATACAATCAAGTCCAGCAAAATGAAAAGACAAATCGCCTTTTCAAACAGTGAAATCCCTGATCAGACCGCACAGTCTGATCAGGGTTTTCACCGTTTGCTATTCTGGTAAATGCAGAAGTCTTCAGATAATCTTCAATATACAAATACATGTACATGCATGCAAACACCAGTAGCCAGGTTTTACGACAAAAGCAAAAATATGATGTTTTCCAATGACCTGGCAGAAAGAGCAGTACCAGAGCAGAGAATATTCCCAGGACCATTGCTATGTCACATTAGTAACTGCCAGTGAACATCGATACATCACGTTATAAAGGCAATCATGTGCCCTTTGCAATTTTTTATTACTTATATGGGTTTTACGTCCATTCAAGAGTAACGTCAGATACATACAAGAATGCACCTATATGGGGGTGAAAATACAATAAAATATTTCAGCAATGGAAGACAGTGTCCTGATCTGGTGCTAGGCACCATAACTCCCTTTATTGGGGTGGAGGAGCATACAACAATAGCATTGAAATTACAATATTTAATTACACTGTCTTGAAATTCATAATAGAAACGCGATGTAAAAACATTTTCAAAAATGGGCTAGTCTGAAAATCATTTTGTGACAAATGTATTTAAGTAGGAAAATTCACATATCACAGTCCATTCCAGTTATTTAGGGTGAAAAGGGTTAAGGGACGAATTTCATGTTCAGCATGGAATTACAATAGCCTTCCAGCTCTGCCACCACAATATCCTGATCTGGTGTCGGGAACATGGGTGAGGAACAAACATCCCAGCAACAGCTAAGGTCATAAATATAGATACGGGGCCTTGGTTTCTAGTCTCATCCAAAATACCAGTGAGATGGAAATACGATGAAAGGCTTTCAACCCTAAATAACTGGACTGTGATGTTTCAAAAATCCAATCCTCACAAATTGATTTTCAGACTAGCCCATTTATAAGAAGGGTGTTTTTTTCTCTCTAAACATGAGTAAACAATATGAAAATTACTGGCCAAAAGTGCAGATCCTGATGAGACCAAAATTATTTTCAGACTAGGTAGTCCATTTATAAAAAGGTGTTGTTTTTTTTCTACAAAAAAAATTGAAATTTCTTCCAAAAAGTGCAGATCCTGATGAGACGGCTCGCCACGAGCCGGCTCATCTGGATCTACATTGTTTGCACACACCGCCATAGAGGTATGTAATGTCGAAAGGGTTAACCTGCGCTCTCCATAACACAACAAACATTAAACAGCGCTTGTTACAAATTAATGTCCATTCTCTCGGCAAGCAGAACAAATATCCTTTATGGTTCCTACAAATATTGTGTCTGTGTTTCACTGTCATACACTCATTATTTTTTATGACGACAATTGTTCAATATTTTGGTCTCGCTGTCTGTACACAAACAATCAAATCACGTCCCAGTGATGATTTATAGCCGAGATGTTAGGGTTTATGGCACGGCAATCTTGACCCCTATTGTGCGAATTATGACCAGAGCCCCAAACCAAATTAATATCCCTGTTTTTTTGTAATTAGAAATCGATGAAGGGACAGCGGCTTTATGTCCTGCGGTTCGGTTGAAATTTACAACCATTGTGCATTCGTGGCTCCGCCAATAACTCTAAAAGCCGTAATTAAATTAATTATGATCTCTATGGGGTCTGATAATTTACTTACGGCGTGGCAAAACTCAATACTGCAACATTACCAGTTCCATTTTGCTCCAATTCGCGGCTTTAAGGCTGCAATTTTGCTAATTTACGATTCTATGATTTCAGCAATCTCTCCGATGTCCAGATTTCTGGAGGTCTGAGCACGCTGGCTCTGACGAAGGAATTGTGACAAACAGTGAGGCTCAGTTTGCCACTGTTAACCCTTTCAACATGACAGACCTCTATAGCGGTGTTGCAAACAGTGTAGATCCAGATGAGCCGGCTCGTGACGAGCCGTCTCGTCAGGATCTGCACTTTTTGCAAGTACATGTATATTTGTAATTTTCATATTTTTTTCCCAAAAAAAAAAACGCCTTTTTATAAATGGACTAGTCTGAAAATCATGTTGGTCCTTAAATTAACATATCACAGTCCATTCCAGTTATTTAGGGTTGACCGGGTTAACCAACAAAATTGTATTGATATAACTGAGATGGGTTTTTTTGTTTGCGTTTTACTTTGGATCATTCTCAAAAGTTTGAGCCCATTTATTCTAAGTTACTTATGTTAGTCACGTTATAGTCATAGTTTTCCAGAAGCTTGAAGCAATTTACTTGCCAAATACACGTGTCTAGACACACTCTCATGATACAGATTGCATTTCATATTTATATAATACATTATTGAATATCACATGTTCCTAGGTCATATTTATTTGTTATATCAGAATATTTACATAATGGCTGTAATTGGTCCAAAACTCTAAATAAATAAACTCCAATTTCAGATTGTTCAGTCGCATCTACCAGTATTCAAACTATCTCCCGAGTACTGTTAGAATTGTCATCTGATGATTTTTCAAAGTACCGGTAATCCACCTTTCGCAAAAACATGCTTTAGCAGCACACAAGAATCATCTCCATTCCTGCATTCGAGATGATTCTCATGTGCGGTCAAAACACATTTACATCAAGAAAAATGGAAAATAAAATTAACCAGTAGACAAGAAAATTTCATTCCACATTGTGTGGATTAATATTTCCGTGAGAGTGAAGACAATACAATAAGTGATGTTAATTAACGGTGACAAATGCGATAATAGGGCCGATGGCCGAAGCCCAATAGGATTAAATGGGACATGAAAGGTTACCAGCGACACAGTATAGTACAGTACAAGTCATGTCGTACAATGGCATACGGCACACCGAGATGAACTTCATCACATCTTAACCCATTGCATGCGGAATACACCTTTAAGGGTATGAATTTTTTTTTAAATATTTTATTTTTATTTTTGTTATTTATCAATGAAAGTATATGTTGTGACCACTCATTTGAACCGTCTCGACGAGATGGTTCAAATGGTGGTCACGACATATACTTTCATTGATAAATAACAAAAATAAAAATAAAATATTTAAAAAAAAATAGAAGGAAACTTAGGATTTTCCGCAAACATAATGGTGTATCCTCAGCATGAAGAGGTTTAATTTATTGATACCCATACTTGACCGTGTTGGTTTAACCTTATAACACTCTATCAAAGATTGTTGTCTGTCATTTGTTTATATTTTTGTATTTTCACTGATGAAAGCCTGTATTTACAATGCCTGAGATTGAACAAGTTATATATAATAAATACCATATACAATTCTCACAAATCTTTTATTTCATAAGCACATCATCATATACTGCAGCAGTAGTCATCACCAAACATTTTTTCTGCAGCAGTCTAATTTGCAAATTTATTCCACACATGTATTATGAGTTTTAACCCTTAGAAGGCGGGAACCGAAAATAGTCGTCTGCTGTTAATTCATATTTTGTCTTTTCTCTCAGTAAAAACATGGTTTGGCAGCATTTTAGAATCATTTCCATTGGAAATGATTCTAAAGTGCTGCCAAACCATGTTTTTGATGAGAAAAATGGAAAATAAAAAATATTCAGCAGACGACACAATTTAATTCAGCATTGTAAGGGTTAACGTCTTAACGAACAGTGTTATTACACTGGAAATGCCCATTGTGTGTATCTAAATCTCAGGACATCGAGACTGATCGTAAAATCAACAATCTTTTCATCGACATATTCCCCATTGCTAGACCAGAAATAAAACAGACATAAAATGGTCAACTCCACATTTGCATTTGCATGGTCAAATAACACACAAGGGACAAATTCTCCCAACGATCGAGATTGGATTTTAGGGACTTCAGCACAAAGTGTGAGAGAAAGGGTTCCATATGGACGGCATTTCCCTAAGTAATTCCATTAGGCGGTCTGTCAATACACTACGGCTTCCAGTGGCTGATGGCATGGCAGATACAAACCAACCGTGGTCAACCACTGACAAAACCAACATTTGCTGATTTCTGGCTGTGACAGGAAAATGGGGGTTATGGTGTATGTGGCTAGTGTAGATTCTGACTGGAGACATGGGGCTTCAGTAGCCGATTTCATGAACATTGCAAAGTATACTTTAGTAGCAAAGTATACTTTGAGGGAGAAATTTTCAATTTTATGATAAATTTATTAATTTTTATTATACTGAATTTATTACATTATCACAGCCATTTTGGCTGTGATAATGTAATAAATTCAGTATAATAATTCTGCATACTTTTAATCATGAAATATATGCAGTTGTTAGTTCTATATGAAATAATGCATTTCAGGAAAAATAAATGATTACTCCCTCAAAGTATACTTTGCTAGTAAAGTATACTTTGCAATTTTGATGAAATAGGCTTCTGATATCTGTGGACAGTCTAGCCCATGATATGTGGCTGTGACTGGAGAAATGGCGCTTATGGGATTTGTGACCAGTGTAGCTTCTGATTAAATAAATAGCATTTTCCGGTAGCCTGATAACGATCTACATAGCTTGTTAGAAACATGTCGGGTGTTTCATTGATGGAATGGCTAACAGTGTAGATCCTGATCAGACTGTGCGGATGCACAGTCTGATCTGGATCTACACTGGTCGCAAAACCCATAAGCCCCATTTCTCCAATCACAGCCACATATGAAGGCTCCAGCAGCCTGATAAGTGTCTATACTGTTTGTTAGAAGCATGATGCGTTACTTCACTGATGGAACAGCAAGCAGTGTAGGCCCTGATCAGACTGCGACAGATGTAAACACTGATCTGGGGCTACGCTTTTCACAAATGTTTCAATATCTATTTTGCCAGACAGCTGCCAGCAGAAATCCGATAAGGACCTGTACTGTTTGTTTATTTACTCCATGCATGCTAGTGATGAAAATAACAGCCAAGAAACTAGGAGTATTTTTTCTTATTTCTCTCAGTAAGTATATCTTGGCATTTCCTCCGGACTCAATTCTAATGAAATGCCAAGACATATTCATGGTATTCACAGGGGAAAATAAATGCAACTAGACATTATGTTTGTAAACATGGCATACTGGATTGTGTGTAAAAAAAGAAAATTTAAATTTACACAAGGTCATGTCATTGGTGGTGTGATTGCATCACACTTGTTCAGGTGAATGAACTGTCCAAATATTAAAGCAATCCTTCAAGTAATATTTAAGATGATGGAGAAACTCTTACAAAATGTTTGACGTAACAAAATGGCTAAGTATTTCAGTGACAAAGGTCAAGGTCGTGTTAATGGTGGCGCGAGTGTGTGGCAATGATTCAAGTATTGAAGCAATCCTTCGCGCAATACTGAAGATATATGTTGGAGAAACTCTTACAAACTTTTTGACGCAAATGTACACGGACGGACGGACGTACAGCCATACGGAACATCAAGAGCAATGCAATATGAAAATATAGAATGAATTGTAATCTGCTAATTTATTAACTATTTATACTTTATATACTATACTTTATACCCACAAATTTCCCAGCATGCAAAGTTAAATAAAGGCATCACAGCTGATTTCAATCAATAAATGGCGATGCATGCGTTGATCTGAGTCTACACTGGTTGCAAAGCGGTAATTCCAATTTCACCAGTGGCAAACACAAATTAATATGTGCAAATTTTTATCTAAAGAATCAGCATTGATTGTTTCACGTAGTTTATTAAACTATAAATTGGAATTGCAGCATTTCGTTCTCAGAAATGTTGACTGAATATATTCCTCCAGTTAACCGTGTTAAGCGTCATTTTATAGGAATATTTGAATTATTTTCATGAATACACCAACATGTATATACAGAAAAAATCAACAATCCACAAAATAATTGGAAAGAAGATCTGAAACGAGTGATTTAAACAAATGTTGGACTCTGTTTATTGCATAAGCATAATATCATACACTGAGGCTGTACTGATCACCAGTGACCTAGATTGTTTTCTGTAGCATTCTTCTTTTTACACATTTATTCCGCTAGTGTCGTACGATCTTTAACCCTTCAACACCACAGGCCTGTATAGTCGTATTGGCAAAATGTGTAGATTCAGATGAGCCGGCTCGTGACGAGCCGTCTCATCAGGATCTGCACTTTTTGCAAGTAATTTTCTTAGTTTTGAGTACTTAAACACCCCCTTTTCATAAATGGACTAGTCTGAAAATTATTGTGTGACGGTTAGATTGGTTGCAAAATTAACATATCAAAATCTATTGCAGTTACTTAGGGGTGAAACGGTTAATACACTGCAAAAGACTAATGCAATAAAAATATTCTTTGACTACAAAAGTACAGAAAGTCAGTTTCGGCCCTTCTGGTAGAATGTGCCATTTTCTTTACCGAACAAGTGATAAAAGCTTTCAAGTTGCACCTAATATCCAATATAGTCGCTTAATTCAATTGTTAAATGGATTTTCACTGCACATATTCAATTATATGTGCCACATAGGGTGAAAAAACCTAACAGACCCTAATGTCACATGATCCCAACTAAGGTGTGAAATTCTAACTGATCATTACATGGGGTGTGAAACGAATGGGCAGCAAATCTGACAAACCCAGTCTTGCTTCGTTTCAGGCCAATGTAGATCCTGATCAGACTGTGTGTATCCTGGTAGGTTGCTAGTGGTCTACATTGTTTGCCGGATGCATACTGTACGAGTTGCGGACAAAATCTCGAACAGTGAATTTAAATCGAGTGTTTATCGTCCCAGCATCAGCTAAGGTCATTTAGAGACATGACCTGTCGTCTCAATTCTCATCCGAAAGAACAGGGACCCGTTTCACTAAACTTCCTATGACTAAAACATTTGTAAGTGCATGCATCTTAGTCGTACGACGTTCAGTGAAACGAGCCCCAGTATGATACTATACAAGTATTTTAGATGCCTAGGCTGACGATTGAACCCACAACCTCTGGTAAAGAAGAAACAACGCTCTACTACAAGACTATCAAGCCAGTCCTCCGAGCAGTGAACAGTGAAGACCCTGATCAGCCTGCGCATGAGCGCAGGCTGATCTGGGTCTTCGCTGCTCGCAAACACAATAGGCATAGTTTTATCTTCGCAAGGCCCAAATTTCTACCCAATTGAAGTGCCTGGGCGTAATAAGCATAGTTTTATATGAGCAAGACCAAAATGTGCCTTCATTCGTTTGCAAATGGAATAAGCACAGCTTTATACGCGCACAGCCAGAATTACTATCCAATTGAGGAGTAGATTTCTTTGGTTACAATGTTGATTTCCGTAATGACAGGGAACTAAATTGGATGACAGCTGCCATTGTGATGTCTCATTGAACACAATATCAAGGGGTGTAAACAACAACGCCATGGTTACAGGGAGGTGGGGCGACCGGACTAATGATTTGATGGGGTGTTTTCTACAACAATGGGGAAGTAACACCACACCACACTAATGTATCAAAGAACAGATTGTCAATTTGTTCACTTTTGTAAATTAATGACAAATGTTGGAATAATCTGATAATGCAAGAACTGGGTACATGATATTTGGGCTCCGCACTCGGAAAGAGGACCCGACGACAGAGCTCCAGAAAAGTTTTGTATGTAAATTCAATGTGTAGTTTACTTTTACAAATGTATTATTGATTTTCTTCCTTATTAAATAGGGATCAAATGATAAAAAAAAAACAAGAGGGCCATGATGGCCCTAATTCGCTCACCTGACTCCATGAACACCAAAGGAGAATGTGACATTGAGTTCATGTGTTTTAAAAAAATTGTGCTATCTTTAGATGGTGGTTATCTTGGATTAAGCGATGACTCTCATTTTACCAAATATGAAAATGCTTCACCCAAGGATCTTAACTTACTATGAAGTTTGGCCAGCATCGGCCATGTGGTTCCTGAGAAAAAGACGTTCAAAATCTCGAATAAATGGACCTTTTGGAGGCCATCATGGATGACATAATCATCCGATTGCGACAAATATTGCACCAGAGCAATCGCCTCATCGATACCTTCAATTTGATATAATTATGACATGAGCATATTTGGTCAAAAATAAAATTTTACCCCACAGGCCACGCCCATTTTGACCCCAGGGTCACCATTTTAACACCTTTGAAAGAGCATTCTACGTCGATCATTCCTACCAAGTTTTGTCGAAATCAGGCTGGCGGTTCATGAGAAGATTTTTTAAGAATTTGTGCTATTTTTAGACGGCGGCCATTTTGGATTAGCGATGACCTCCGTTTTAACAAATCTGAAAACGCTTTACCCATGGACCATAACTGTGAAGTTTGGCCACCATGGGTCAAGCAGTTCGTGTGCAGAAGAATTTTGAAATCTCTAACAAAAGAACGACCTTTTGACCTTTCGGTGGCCATCTTGGATGACATGACCATCCATTTTCGACAAAAAATGTACCAGAGCGATCGCCTCTTTGATACCTTCGATTTGATGTCATTTTTGATCCTGGGGTCCCCATTTTAACAACTTTGAAATAGCATTCTACATCGATCATTCCTACCAAGTTTCGTCGAAATCCGGCAGGCGGTTCATGAGAAGAAGAATTTTTAAGAATTTGTGCTATTTTTAGACGGCGGCCATCTTGGATTAGCGATGACCTCCGTTCTAACAAATCTGAAAAAGCTTCACCCATGGACCATAACTGTGAAGTTTGACACCATGGACCAAGCGGTTCGTGTGAAGAAGAATTTTGAAATCTCTAATAAAAGAACAATATTTTGACCTTTTGGTGGCCATCTTGGATGACATGACCATCCAATTTCGACAAATAATGTACCAGAGAGATCGCCTCTTTGCTACCTTCGATTTGATATAGACATGACCATATTCGGTCAAAAATAAAATTTGACCCCAATTTGACCCCATGTGCCACGCCCATTTTTGACCCTGGGGTCACCATTTTAACAACTTTGAAAAAGCATTGTACATCGATCATTCCTACCAAGTTTCGTTGAAATCCGGCTGGCAGTTCATGAGAAGAAGATTTTTTAAGAATTTATGCTATTTTTAGACGGCGGCCATCTTGGATTAGCGATGACCTCCATTTGAACAAATCTGAAAAGGCTTCACCCATGACCATAACAGTTAAGTTTGGCTACCATGGGCCAAGCGGTTCATGTGAAGAAGAATTTTGAAATCTCTAATAACAGAACGACCTTTTGACCTTTCGGCGGCCATCTTGGATGACATAACAATCCGATTTCGCCAAAAAATGCACCAGAGTGATCGCCTCGTTGATACCTTAGATTGGATATATGACATGACCATATTCTGTCAAAAATAAAATTTGACCTCCAATTTGACCACACGGGCCACGCCCGTTTTTGAACCCGGGGTCACCATTTTAACAACTTTGAAAGAGCATTGTACATCGATCATTCCTACCTGTCGAAATCCAGTTGGCGGTTCTTGAGAAGAAGATTTTTGAAGATTTTGTGCTATTTTTAGACGGCGGCCATCTTGGATTACGTAATGACGTCATTTTAACAATTTTGTAATCCCCCTACCTAAGGACCATGACCATGAAGTTTGGTGACTATAGGCCCAATGGTTACCGAGGAGAAGACGTTTGAAAATGTTCACGGACGACGGATGACGACGACGGACGACGGACACATTGCGGTAACAATAGCTCACATGAGCTTCGTTCAGGCAAGCTAAAAAGTCACTTATTTGAGCTGCAGAAAGCAAACACTGTTTTTGCAGCTCAACTAAGTACATTTTTTAACTTTATTACAGTAGTTTCACTACTCAAATTAAAATCAATGCGTATTTTCACATTGCTGTGAGTATTTTGTACTCCCACTTTTGATAATCAATGCGTATTCTGCTAAAATAAGTGCGTAAAATATGTCAATACGCACCTTATTTGGAGCTCTGTTACGACATATGCAAATTGCACAGCCCAAGATCAGGCCTATGTTATTTGTCATTCAGTCACTCTAGAATGCTTAACTGCCATCGGCAAAAGGATTAGAGTGACAGAAAATATGACAAATAATTCACAGGGAAGTGAATAGAATTTTGTATGAAGTATGTAATACTACCACATACCTTTGTGACATGAACTTTGTGACAGCGACTAGAAGTGCAAGGCTGTGTTGTATAAACTCTGCCGCCTCTTTATCCGAGTCGATCGGGCCCTGCACCATCCGCAAATACTGGGTCAGTTTGTCCACGATACCCACACTGATTATGTAGCTGAAATAGATGATACCCACAGATTATAATTCTCCCTACTTTCTAAGCCAATCGCTGGCCACATACTTCACATATTACAAGATTTAACCCCAATAAGTTACATATTAATTTACCAGATTTAATGACTATCTGTTCCACAGGAAAGAAACATCCATTATTCAAATGGTTGGCAAAACACCCTTCATAAATATCCACAGTGTACAAAACACACTTCATGAATATCCGCAGTGTACAAAACACCCTTCATGAATATCCACAGTGTACAAAACACCCTTCATAAATATCCACAGTGTACAAAACACCCTTCATGAATATCCACAGTGTACAAAACACCCTTCATGAATATCCACAGTGTACAAAACACCCTTCATGAATATCCAGTGTACAAAACACCCTTCATAAATATCCAGTGTACAAAACACTTCATGAATATCAACTGTACAAAACACACATGAATATCAGTGAACAAAACAATTCGACCCACATAACAAAACCACAGTGTACAAAAAAAAAAAACACCATTCATGAAAATTTTCATGACACCCATTCATAAATATCCATGTACAAAACACCCTTCATAATACCACAGTGTACAAAACACACACTTCATGAATATCAACAGTTGTACAAAACACCCTTCATGAATATCCAACCAAAGTGTACAAAACACCCTTCATAAATATCCACAGTGTACAAAACACCCTTCATGAATATCCAACATGTACAAAACACCCTTCATGAATATCAACAGTGTACAAAACACCCTTCATGAATATCCCACAGTGTACAAAATCACCCATTTCATGAAATCCATTCCAGTGTACAAAACACCCTTCATAAATATCCACAGTGTACAAACACCCTCATGAATATCCCACAGTGTACAAACACACTTCATGAAATATCCACAGTGTACTAAAACACCCTTCATAGAATATCCACAGTGTACAAAACACCCTTCATGAATATCCACATTGTACTAAAACACACCCTTCATGAATATCAGTGTACAAAACACCCTTCATGAATATCCACATGTACAAAACCCTTCATAATATCCACAGTGTACAAACACACCCTTCTGAATATCCACAGTGTACAAAACACCCTTTCATGAAAAAATATACAGTGTACAAAACACCCTTCATGGAATATAACCAGTGTTACAAAACACACCCTTCATAAGAATTTCACAGTGTAAAACACCCTTCATAAAATATCCACAGTGTACAAAAAAACACCCTTCATGAATATCGTTGTACACACCTAAAAATATCCAGTGTACAAAAACACCCTCATGTATCCACCCGTGTACAAAAAACATATGAATATCCACAGTGTACAAAACACCCTTCATGAATATTCACAGTGTACAAAACACCCATTCAATTGATATCCCACAGATGTACACACTTGATTATGTTCACAGAGAACAAAACACCCCTTTATGAATGTTCAGTGTACAAAACGCCCTTCATGAATATTCATGAAGGAAGAGGGTTTTGTACATTGAATGAAAATATCATCAAGCTTGTGTAAAATTGTGTGTATCTACAAACTTCAAACTTTCTACCCGAAACATAACATGCAGTGCTCCAGGTGCGTATTTGCGTAAATACCCAATTAAAATTGCTAAAAACCCAATTGAAATCAGAAGTAGTGAGTATCGAAAAGCAATGAAAAATGTGTGGTATCTGTATCATGCTACAGAAAACAATAAACAGACCACAAATATAGCATATTTTCTTATTTTTCAATAAAAACACATTTTGGTACATGTATTTCATTAGAATTACAATTCATTTAGAAAACAAACTATTCAATAAGTGCGGTCTGTTGATGTGTAAACAGTAGTGTGATTGTATTTTACACAATTACAATTTTGAAATACCCAATTCCTTCAAAAACGATGGAGTGACAATACTCAATTATAATTCCTTATCTGCAGCCCTAACATGTATCCACAAATCAGATTGTATTTCATCAACTAATTCAAATGTTATCTGAATTCCCTCCTCCTACTGACTGATCCGTTTTGAAAATAAACAAATGTTTTGAAAATATTCAAATGAAACTAAAAATGACAAAGCTCAGTAGCCGATTTCACCAAAATTGCAAAGTATTCTTACATGCATCTAGCAAAGTACACTTTGAGGGAGAAATTTTCAATTTAAGGATAAATTTATTAATTTTTATTATACTGAATTTATTACATTATCACAGCCAGTTTGGCTGTGATAATGTAATAAATTAAGTATAATAATTCTGCATACTTTTAATCATCAAATATATGCAGTCGTTTAAGTTATATATGAAATAATTCATTTTGGGAAAAATAAATGATTACTCCCTCACAGTGTACTTAGCTAGATAAGTAAACTTTGCAATTTTGGTGAAATCGGCTACTGGCCTAAGGTGGCTTTCATCCGCCAGTGGCTAACCGGTATATGACATCCCTGTGACCATAAACTGTGAAACGACATGGAAAATCAAAATAGGACTGAAAATGTCTTTGTTTTATGATTATGTCGCTTGTATGACATCATAAAATTCTGCATGAAATCCCTAATCAAATGGTAATCAAAATAGGCTTGAAAAAAACAACATGTTTTAAGTGATAAACTAATAACGAACAAGCGTAGACCCACACCCAGAAAGCCTATCAAAATCTACATTTTCACACATCTCGAATTTCTGAAATCAACATGTTGAATAGAATAGACCCTGATCAGTGGATACATACTCAAGATGAGTTTGGGCTATAGCAACATTATGGCACAACGTCTCTGCGCCAACTTCTGCTAGATCAATGATTCTCGTTTTTATTACTGCGGGCAAGATAATAATAGTTGGAACAAGCTCAAGGCAATATTAAATTTCACCATAAATTCTTTGCCTTTTATGAGCAAAACATACAGCCAGTAGTTTGCCAAAATCGTAAAATGCAAAAACACAGGGGGAATTTTATATGCGATTTTTGCCACTTCCTTAGAAGATTGTGATTTCAGACCATTAAATGCGCAAACTAACACATGTTGTCAATTACAACCAGCATAATTCTGTAGTTGCCATGACAAAAAGAGGATCCAGTTTTCGACCAGAGTAGTCCCAGATCTGTAGTATACTTTGAGGGAGTAATCATTTATTTTTCCTCAAATGCATTATTTCATATAGAACTAACAAATGCATATATTTCATGATTAAAAGTATGCAGAATTATTATACTGAATTTATTACATTATCACAGCCATAAATGGCTGTGATAATGTAATAAATTCAGTATAATAAAAATTAATAATTTTTTTAAAAAAATTGAAAATTTCTCCCTCAAAGTATACTTTGCTAGTATTAAAAGTATACTTTGCAATGTTGGTGAAATCGGCTACAGACTTCACCAAGATTGCAAAGTATACTTATCTTGCTAAGTACACTTTGATGGAGAAATTTTCTATTTAAGGATAAATTTATTAATTTTATTATACTGAATCTATCACATTATCATAGCCATTTTGTAAATAAATTCAGTATAATAATTCTTTTAATCATCAAATATATACAGTCGTTAGTTCTATACGAAATAATGCATTTCGGGAAAAATAAATGATTACTCCCTCAAAGTATACTTAGCTACATAAGTATGCTTTGCAATTTTGATGAAATCGGCTACTGGTCTACACTTTTCTAAGGGTTAATAAAATAAACTATTGATGCAATTTGAAATAATGTTTCATGGAGGATGACTTCTAGATTATTTAAGTTGTATGAACAATTAAATAAGCTTCAATATTTTTGGGAAAAGAAACAATTTTTTCGTAACCAAATCAACCATTGCTTCATTTTCAAATAATTTATTTTAGGACAATGGCTTTTATATTATTTACATTTCATGAACAAGGCGATCGCCGGAGAATGTCTCACCCAATATCAATGGGTCAAGGTTACTCGATTGACCCAGGGTGGTCAGCTAACAATGTGAGGAAGCAACTGATGAATTTTAGCGGGAGATATACAAACTTAGGACGTACGTTCAAGTTTTGATGGACGGTACCTATATTTCAAGGAAAGTAGGTCAAGGTCCTCTGAATGACCCAGTATGGTTAGGTATCAATGATTGATTGTAAGCTGCTGATGAAGTTTGGTGAAGATCTGACTAACATATAAGGAGATATGAGAAATGTGGACGTACGTCCAATGTTTTGACAGACATGACCTATATCGAGAGAAGTTTTTCATTTTGTGACTCCTCAAGATATTTTTGGAATTGTCAGGTCGGCAGAGAAAAATGAGGAGTAAACAGTATGTGAAACTTGGTCACCGAGTTTCATCATAGGTCACTGTATTTTCGCAGAAGCCATAGGAGTAAGAACGGTTGGAAAAGGTTTACATGACATATCTGAGGGACACAGTAATGAACATCAAAGTCACTTAGCAGAACGGATGAAAGGACGGTAAATATGGCAAACAAGGTAAATCCTGTTCAAACAATGCATCAGCCATGTACCATCATAGTGCATGTACCATGTACCATCATACACCATCATAGTGCATGTACCATGTACCATCATAGTGCATGTACCATGTACCATCATAGTGCATGTACCATGTACCATCATAGTGCATGTACCATCACAGTGCATGTACCATGTACCATCATAGTGCATGTACCATCATAGTGCATGTACCATGTACCATCATAGTGCATGTACCATGTACCATCATAGTGCATGTACCATGTACCATCATAGTGCATGTACCATCATAGTGCATGTACCATGTACCATCATAGTGCATGTACCATCATAGTGCATGTACCATGTACCATCATAGTGCATGTACCATGTACCATCATAGTGCATGTACCATCATAGTGCATGTACCATCATAGTGCATGAGTGCATGTACCATCATAGTGCATGTACCATCATAGTGCATGTACCATGTACCATCATAGTGCATGTAGCATGTACCATCATAGTGCATGTACCATGTACCATCATAGTGCATGTACCATCATAGTGCATGTACCATGTACCATCATATGCATGTACATCAGTGCATGTACCATGTCCATCATAGTGCATGTACCATGTACCATCTAGTGCATGTACCATCATAGTGCATGATCACCAATGTACCATTTAGTGCATGGTAAAACATGTTACCATCATAGTGCATGTACCATCATAGTGCATGAGTGCAAGTACCATCATAGTGCATGTACAATCAATAGTGCATGTACCTGTACCTTCATAGTGCATGTACATGTACCATCATAGTGCATGTGTACCATGTACCTGATCATAGTGCATGTACCATCATAAAGTCCGCATGGTACCATGTACCATCATAGTGCATGTACCATCATAGTGCATGTACCATGTACCATCATAGTGCATGTACCATCATAGTGCATGTACCATGTGCCATCATAGTGCATGTACCATCATAGTGCATGTACCATGTACCATCATAGTGCATGTACCATCATAGTGCATGTACCATCCATGTACCATCATAGTGCATGTACCATCATAGTGCATGAAGATCTGGCGTTGTTTACCACAACAATGGCCAATCTATGTAAATGAATTGATGGATCGTGTCAGCCAATGTTTCACTACATCATCCCGTGATGTGTCCAGCTATCACAAGTCATTATGCACTACAGGGCAATACCAGCATTATATCCATTCTGTCATTAACCCTTACGGTGGTGAATTTAAATTTGTCGTCTGCTGCTTATTTTTTATTTTCCATTTTTCTTATTAAAAACATGGTTTGACAGCACTTTAGAATCATTTCCAATGGAAATGATTCTAAAATGCTGCCAAACCATGTTTTTATTTAGAGAAAATACAAAATAAGCAACAACAGCAGACGACAATTTTTAGTTCCCGCCTACTAAGGGTTAATCCCAGTACAAGCAAATATAGCCTGTCAGCGCACCAATCAGATGCCCTCGGTGGCAGATTGGAGAACATCGTAATGATAATAAATAAAACAAGAAATGCGTCTGTCGAATGCGTCTGTCGAATGCGGATGCCACCTGCAGCATATTTGAGAAACTGTGACAAAGTGGTTAACCGAAAAGTGTGACGGACGGACGGACGGACGGACGGACAGACGGACGGTCCAAACACTATATGCCACCCGTTTCTTCGAAACCCGGTGGCATAACAAGGTGAACCCCGGCGAGTGTCTCAACCACGAAGGTCAAGGTCGCCGAATGACATAGATTTGTTAGCCACCAATGTGTGTGAAACTATTATCAAGTTTAGTCAAGATCTGACCTACATATCGCGAGAAATGCAACATTTTGACGAGCATCCAAAAAATGTTATACCTACGATGACGACGCCTAGTAATCCCCTATGCCGGAATTGTGACCGTTTTGTCTCACTTTCCACTAATTGGTGAATCATTTACAAAAACTCCCAAAGTACATATTATTTTAATAAGACACTATTTTTATTAAATTTTTCGACCACATGGTCTTTATCAATATAGTTAGAAGAAGTAGTCACAGTCCTAGGCTAAGTCACATAGGACTGCCAATGCAGTTTCTAACTAATTTGATAAAGACAATGTGGTCGAAAAAATTAAATAAAAAGAGTGACTATTAAAATAATATGTATTATATGTGCTTCCCTTCGGAGGTTATTGGAAATCCCAAAATATATTTTCTCTATAGAAAAGTATTAAGTTTGCAACCAATGAAACAAGGTTTGCAATTAGTGTATCTGCAGATCAGCCTGCACATGTGCGGAGAATCAGCATGCCCTATGATGTTTGCATATAATACGAGACACGCCATGTGATTTTGTACCTTCGGACATCTGAGTAATTTCATTAACTATGTTTACAAAATTTACAATATTTTTGATAAATTTAGTCTAAAGTCGACAAACTTTTCAGAGTACATGCGGAATTCCGCATGTACTCTGAAAAGTTTGTCAACTTTTAACGCTATTTACGGAAAATATTGTAAATTTTGGAAACGTATTTCATGAAATTACGCAGATGTCTGAAGATACAAAATTCCATGACGTGTCAAATGATTTCAGTTTTACCCGGCTACAGTTACATGTATATCGTGGGGCCAATCAACAAGAGTGGGAGATAGGGCGGCTAATGGTGGGGAATCAGGAGAGGGGTCCATCAATATCCCGCCACGCAGGAAATGGGTGGCACTCACATGACCTCCTACTTCCTGCCATGCCTCAACCCTGACCTGTGGATAACGGCCACCAATTATCTCGCATTCCAACTGGAGCTGTTTCAGTACACCAAATACTGCTGTTGTATTGACAGTTTTTGTGAAATGTGAAAAAAGCGAAAAATGTGAATGGAGTGAAAAATGTGAAATGTGAGAGGGAATGAAACGGAGTGAAAATGTGAAATGTGAGAGAGATGAAACATGTGAACAGAGTGAAAATGTGAAATGTGAGAGGGATTAAACATGTGAACGGAGTGAAAATGTGAAATGTGAGAGGGATGAAACATGTGAACGGAGAGAGAAAATGTGAATGGTGTGATAAATGTGAATGTATAATTTTCTGAATGAAATGTGAACAAAATGAAAATGTGAAAGGAGAGATAAACGGGAAATGGAAATCAAGTTAAACATGTGAAAGGGGTGAACATGTGAAGGGTGAAAAATATGAAATGAGAGGGTGTATTTGTTCGTTTAATGGTGTTTAATGGCCTGTCAACAGTTATGGTCATTGGGCACGCACCAGCAACAGCTAAAGTCATACAGAGACTGAGCCAAAGTTTCAAGTCTCATCCGAAAGACCAGTGGGATGGAAATACTGTGAAAGAATTTTGATCATGCCTAAGGCAGGGATTGAACCCAACACCGTTTGATTTGAATTCCAATGCCTTGCCACTACTGTCTGTTCCACGTTTTGCTGCCGACGAACATTTGGCTATTAAACACATTAAATCTAAAAAATATTTAAAAGTACCGGCAAGTACTTTTTCATCAATAACAAAAAAGTCACCCTCCCCAAAAAATTTGTTTGATGAAATTCCTTCAAATATTGATTTTATTGCAAAAACACGATTTTCCTATGGGAATTTAACATGGGGAGTCAATTTCCAATTTTATTTGTTTTTTGATCCTGAACTATTAAAAACTTTGTAACCTTCAATATGGAGTATATGGATGTATATATTTATATACTGTAGTAATATATAATTTAAATATATAAACTACTAATATTTTAAAACTAATACTGCATTAGCTCTCTAAATGAAGGATAAAAAAACAAAAAAATTTAGAAATTGACTCCGAAACCTGGCGAGATAGCTTGAAAATGATGTAACTAAGAAAACAAGTTAGATTTTGAAAATCGGTCCACAAATAAAAAGAATATTTAAACAAAATCTATTTTTAGACCCCATGTTAAATTCCCATAGGAAAATAGTTTTTTCGCAATAAAATCAATATTTGCTGGAATTTCATCAAATAACTCTTTCTTTTTTTTGGGAAGGTGACTTTTATTATTGATAACAAAGTACTTACTTTTAAATATTTTTTAGATTTAATGTGTTTAATAGCCAAAAGTTTGTCGGCAGCAAAACGTGGAACAGACAGTAGACAATAAAGCCATATCTTTGTGATAAATAGACTGGTGTACCTGTGATTGTTCGTGAAAATTGTTTACAGAAACTGTGATATTTTCTGTAAATGAAATTGAAGTTGATAATATTTTCATAGCAAATGCATTTGCTGTGAACATTTTATGTACTTTTAATGTCCTTTAAGGAATATATCATACATTTTCTAAATGGTTTTCACGAGATATCGCACATATTCTTAGGCACGAAATCACATGGCTGGTGTCATTTATGGTTAGTGTAGAATGTGATCATCATTTGTGCTCATACAATCTGTTAAATGACCCAAAGGTGCTACTTAGTTGGCATAAACCATGTTCAATTGACAGAATCGCGACTAGCATAGACCCTGATCAGACTGAAAATATTGAAATGTAGGGGGTTATTGAGTTTACAACTGGTCTAGCTCCCGTAGCCTATTTCACCAACATTGCAAAGTATACTTATCTAGCAAAGTATACTTTAAGGGAGACATTTTCAATTTTATGATAAATTTATTAATTTTTATTATACTGAATTTATTACATTATCACAGCCATTTTGGCTGTGATAATGTAATAAATTCAGTATAATAATTCTGCTTACTTTTAATCATCAAATATATGAAGTTGTTAGTTTTATATAACATAATGCATTTCAGGAAAAATAAATGATTACTCCCTCAAAGTATACTTTGCTAGATAAGTATACTTTGCAATTTTGATGAAATCGGCTACTGATCAGCAATCAGCCTCAGCTATTTTCAGTCAATTAATCAGGGAAAGTTCCACCAACTAATTGGTGAGTATTGTAGTTTCTGACTTATTTCTGGTTCTGCACTTATACTGTGTCCACCTACTAGCAGAATGGCGTACCTATATTTTCACATAATAATAACCCAACTACGGGTATACTGACATTTTACATGAATACACATTGACAGAATGTCATACTATGACAATATATGGCATGGTGGTAACATGTTTATTAGTCTAACTACTGGTAGATTAACTCTTTGCATGCTGGGAAACTTGTAGGCTATAAATAGTTCAAAAATAGCGGACAAAAATCATCATATTTTCTTTTATTTCTCCTGCGGACTTAATTCTAATGAAATTCCAAGACATATTTACAGAGAGAAATAATAGATATACTCCTAATTAATTTGTTTGGCGGATATTTTCACCGCTAGCATGCAAAGAGTTAATATTGATTATCAAATCATATTTCACATGAATCAATTAGAGAATTTGGGAAACTTGGTTAAAGGGGAGCAACTCTTCAATGACACATTCGCTGACATGACCACAGTTATTCTTGTGTCAGATTTGTGTATAGTGAGAAATTACCAAGGTCCATGCTACATACATATTTACGGAGGAGGAGGTAACATGCATATAAAGCTGTGTAAAACAAGGAAAATGGCCTGACGGCACAAATGCCCCTGGTGACGGCCACAGCAAAGAATACAATTAAGACTTGTGAAGCATTTGCTACAATCACAAATACACAATACAATAGGCCACCCAAATATGATATCGTTTCCCCTCCTTGTGAAGGCTTTGCCCACACGTTCGAGTAACACCTCGATTACGACATTTGTTAACAGTGAAGTCCCATACCAGCCTGCACCTGCGATGAATCTGTCCAGGGCCTACACTGTTCGCCATTCAGTAAGTGAGCACATCTGTCTCAAATCACAAATACACAATCCAAAAAGACACTCCGACTCATATAATGATATAATTGGCCCTACTCGTGAAGGCATCTACAGTGTTGGCCATACGTTCTAGTGGCAACACAGTACAACAAGCCATTCACCTAATGATAACATTTCCCCTACACGTGAAGGCATCTACCGTGTTGCCTATACGTTCTAGTGACAACACAATACAACAGGCCACTCACCTAATGATAACATTTCCCCTACTCGTGAAGGCATCTACCGTGTTGCCCATATGTTCTAGTGACAACACAGTACAACAAGCCACTCACCTAATGATACCATTGCCCCTACTCGTGAAGGCATCTACCGTGTTGTCCATATGTTCTAGTGACAACACAGTACAACAAGCCACTCACCTAATGATAACATTTCCCCTACTCGTGAAGGCATCTCCCGTGTTGCCCATATGTTCTAGTGACAACAGCAGTACAACAGACAACAAGCCACTCACCTAATGATACCATTGCCCCTACTCGTGAAGGCATCTACCATGTTGTCCATATGTTCTAGTGACAACACAGTACAACAAGCCACTCACCTAATGATACCATTGCCCCTACTCGTGAAGGCATCTACCGTGTTGTCCATATGTTCTAGTGACAACACAGTACAACAAGCCACTCACCTAATGATATAATTTCCCCTACTCATGAAGGCATCTACCGTGTTGTCCATATGTTCTAGTGACAACACAATACAACAGGGCCACTCACCTAATGATATCATTTCCCCTACTCATGAAGGCATCTACCGTGTTGTCCATATGTTCTAGTGACAACACAATACAACAGGCCACTCACCTAATGATATCATTTCCCCTACTCATGAAGGCATCTACCGTGTTGTCCATATGTTTCTAGTGACAACACAATACAACAGGCCACTCACCTAATGATATCATTTCCCCTACTCATGAAGGCATCTACCGTGTTGTCCATATGTTCTAGTGACAACACAATACAACAGGCCACTCACCTAATGATATCATTGCCCCTACTCATGAAGGCATCTACCGTGTTGTCCATATATTCTAGTGACAACACAATACAACAAGCCACTCACCTAATGATATCATTGCCCCTACTCATGAAGGCATCTACCGTGTTGCCCATACGTTCTAGTGACAACACAATACAACAAGCCACTCACCTAATGATATCATTGCCCCTACTCATGAAGGCATCTACCGTGTTGTCCATACATTCTAGTGACAACACAATACAACAGGCCACTCACCTAATGATATCATTGCCCCTACTCATGAAGGCATCTACCGTGTTGTCCATATGTTCTAGTGACAACACAATACAACAAGCCACTCACCTAATGATATCATTGCCCCTACTCATGAAGGCATCTACCGTGTTGTCCATACATTCTAGTGACAACACAATACAACAGGCCACTCACCTAATGATATCATTGCCTCTACTCGTGAAGGCATCTACCGTTTTCCCCATACATTCTAGTGACAACACAATACAACAGGACACTCACCTAATGATATCATTGCCCCTACTCGTGAAGGCATCTACCGTGTTGCCCATCCGTTCAAGTGAAGCTTCGCTGGACTTGGTGGACGGGCTATTCTTGGCGAGACAGGTCAGTATAGTGGACAGCAGCTGGAGCAGATTGATGACCAACAGGTTGTACGGAAGCTTCGGCCGTTCCTGGACAAGCGGACCACTCGCTCCCGGTCGGTTCTGTTCAGTCGGCAACAGGAGCTGCAGAATTGGAATATAGATGGCTACAGTACAGTCATATGTGACAATCAAGTGCCCACGCAATTTGCATTTCTATAGGATTGAAAATAAACGTTATTAATTTTACGATTAATAACAAGTGTAGAATCTGTGACTGTCTGTCGCTTCCTGAGACCCGTTTCACTAAACTTTGTACGACTAAAATGTTTGTAAGTGCAAAATTATGATTATGTTTTGACACGTTTCTGACTTTCTTCAAAACAGTTCCAAAGTGTTCGAGAAGACAACTGGAAAGATCAGTAGCCTATTTCACCAACATTGCAAAGTATACTTATCTAGCCAAGTATACTTTGAAGGAGAAATTTTCAATTTAAGAATAAATTTATTATATACTGAATTTATTACATTATCACAACCATTTTGGCTGTGATAATGTAATAAATTCAGTATAATAATTCTGCATACTTTTAATGATCAAATATATGCAGTTGTTAGTTCTATATGACATAATGTATTTCGGGATAAATAAATGATCACTCCCTCAAAGTATACTTTGCTAGATAAGTATACTTTGCAATTTTGATGAAATCGGCTACAGGAAACAATAAGCAGTCACATATTATAAACAATTTCCGCCTTCCGTGTACTGTATTTAGTCGATACTTACAGAGAGTTGGTGGATGAGCAGCTCGATGACGACATTGATCTTGTTGCTGTACATCATGTAGTGACAGTTGTCATAGCAACCCTTACACGCCTGCTTCAGCACAAGGGACACCAGCACAAGCGTTCTACAAGATTTATTGATTGATTGATTGATTGATTGACTGAATTAGAACAAGGACATCACTGGCAGCCTTGATAATACAAACAACAAGAAAATGTGGCCTGTCTGCACCACAAAGTTAATTAACCAAAATTGATAAGTATTCATAAGCACAGTTCTGAAGGTCAAATGGTGAAGGTCATATAAAGGGCATCATGATTATGTGACATTTGTGCACAAGTCTGATGTAAACTGCACTAAAAACAATTAATGTGTGAAAAAGTTCGAAGTTGTGAAGGTCAAATGGTCAAGGCCATATTAAGGACAGCATGAATGTATGGCAGTTGTGCACAAGTATGATGTATTGACATATTATAGCAATCCTTCAATGTATACAAGATATGACAGAATTGAGAAACGACGGCGAAACGACAGCAAACTTATTAATGTGTGAAAAAGTTCAAAGTTGTCCAGGTTAAAATGTCAAGGTCATATTAAGGGCAGCACGGACGTGTGGCATTTGTCCACAAGTATGATGTTCAAAGTTGTGATGGTCAAAAGGTCAAGGTCACATTAAAGGCAACATGGATGTATCGTATTTGTCCACAAGTATGCTGTGTTGAAATATTAAAGTAATCCTTCAAGGGATATAGAAGTTACGACAGAAATGAGAAACTCCGGAACAGAAATAACTCATTTGTGGCTGTGACTGGAGAAATGAGGCTTAATGGGTTTTGCAACCAGTGTAAATCAAGATCAGCCTGCATCCGCAGTCTAATCAGGATTTGCATTGTTCGCCATTCCATCAATGAAACACCCGTCATGTTTCTAACAAGCAATACAGATCGTTATCAGGCTACAAGAGGGCACAGTCTGATCTGGATTTACACTGTTTGTAAAACCCATAAGCCCCATTTCTCCAGTCACGGTCACATTTAAAGCTGACGACAGAAGACTATACCTACTTTTGTGGTATGACGGGTGGAGTCTGTATGTTGGCCGTATCCATTAGCTGTATAATACGGCTGAGGGTCGTCAGGCCTCCCAGTACACGGAAACTGGTCTGGTCGGCCAACACCTGCAAACAGTGGAAGTGAATGGGTTTAACATCGAAGAAAAGGCGAAGGTCGTAGAGACGGGACCTCGATTTTTAAAGTCTAATCCAAAAGACCAGTGAGATGGAAATACGAAGTATTTGTTCATGCATAGTATGCCAACACCTGCAAACAACCGTTGAATAGGTAAGTGTACCAAATTACCAGCATATACACTGTGGTCATTTCATTTCATTTTAGTGTATATCCTGGTCTGACTGTGCTCTGAAAGATTGAAACACAAGATCATAAACTGACACTTTTCCTGATCTGGTGGCAAAACATGAATGTGAAATTAACCCTTTCAAGCCTACAAACCATAAACCCATCACTGTACAGCCAGATGAGCCGTCTCACCAGGATCTGCACTTTTTGCAAGTAATTTTATTTTTTTTTAGAAAAAGAAAACAAACCTTTTTTTTATAAATGGACGAGTCTGAAAATCCTTTTGTGACTACTGGACTTCTTGGAAAATCAACATATCCCAGTCCATTCCAGGGGGCCGTTTCACTAAACTTCGTACGACTAAAATATTCTTAAGTGCAGATTTAGGAAATGTCAATTGATGGATTTACATTTATTGAGCATAAGCTGCTATGCTCAATAAATGTAAATCCAATAATCGTTTACAAGAAAACATTGTTGATGTGAAATTTACAGACTATCATAAGTTTGCACTTACGAACCTTTTAGTCGTACGAAGTTCAGTGAAACACGCTCCAGTTACTTAGGGGTGAAAGTCTCTCATTAGACTTTATCCCGTCAACACAGTGTGTATGTGCCGTGAAACACGGTGCCATGAAACATTTTTGATATCCAGTCAATACTATTTTTGTATTTGACAGCCATTTGTATGTGTTGACGGGATAAATAGAATAGTAGGTTAGTGCCGTGAATGGGAAAAAATATCTGGCGCGGCACAGAAACGGGATGTGCTCGGCAGAGCCTCGCCCATCCCGTTTCCTGAGCCTTGCCAGATATTTTTCCCATTCACGGCACTAACCTACTATTCTCTATCTATTTTCCTTATTTCTGAACCAAGGTATATGTTGTGACCACTCATTTGAACCGTCTGGTCACAACATATACTTCTGATGAGAAATAAAGAAATTCTTGAGCCTTGCCGGATATTTTTCCCATTCACGGCACTAACCTACTATTCTCTATATCCACCTAACTGCGTAAAAGGGTGAACTGTTATTCTTCCATCAGGCAGAGATGGATTGTGGCCTACAGGTACAGACTTCAATACAGGAGGCGAGAAAATACTTCCGTAGTATTTCCATCCCTCTGTGGGCCGTTTCACTAAACTTTGTAAGAATAAGGAGTTTGTAAGTGTAAAATTTAGTTTTAGAGTAACATTTACACCGACAGCCGATGTTTGTAAATCTTTAGTGGGTGTGTTCACATGTAATGATGAGTGCATGTAGGTCCAAAATTGTAACGTTACTTAGCGACGTTGAAGTGAAACGCAAATTAATAATAAAATCTTTCGTACAAACAAGTTTAGTGAAACGGGTCCCTCGGATGAGACTTAAAACCGAGGACCCCGATCTAAAGCTGTTGCTCGGATGTTAAACGGTTTCACTCTTTTCTTCTATGAGGCTGACTTATCTCACACACCCTCACCTTCTTATCGAAGACCCTGTTGATCTCGCCGAGGGCCCTATCGAGGGCGGAGACGCGACTCGGGGACCAGGGGCCACTCTCCTGCGACTGCAGGTACTTGTTCGTGTCCCGGATCACCTTCTGTAACCTGTACATCAATGGAAACACATTATGGACAGGGTTCCCACTCTTTTGGGAAGACGAAATTCCATGACTTTTCCATGACTTTCAAGGACTTGTTTTCAAAATTCAATGACTCATATTTGCATGGATGATGCTGATGAAACGGTGTCGAGTCTGGAATACACTTGTGTTGGGGAGAGAAGTTACTTCTCTCCCCAACACAAGTGTATTCCAGGCTCGACACCGTTTCATGTAGTACTTCGGATCACCTTCTGTAACCTGCACATCAATGGAAACACATTACGGATCAAATATAAACTAGAAAATGTGGCCTTTCGACCCACTTAGGGCCCCTGTAGGTGATTCGAGAAACTCTTACAAAACATCCAAAATATAAACGAACATACAGACAGGCGGAGAGACAGGGCGAAACCTATAGGGCACAGCCAAGTCAAACTACTTATAACTCAGTCTAATTCTTGATCCCAAGTACATGTTGTCGTATAAATAATAACTCATTAACTCTCATTAAGTATTTTCATCAGTCCTCTGGACTTTGCATAAACGGGTATCCTGATCAGACTGTGTGGATGCACAGGCTGATCTGGATCTACACTGGTCGCAAAACCCATAAGACCAATTTCTCCAATCACAGCCACATTTATTCTTATATAAACGCGCCGGGACTATGTAAATCATAGACATATAGAGCACTGTATTACATCACAAAACTTTGAAAATGTGAATTTCAAAACGGCTTTTGTACGTGAAAATAGCGTAATTTATTGAAATTGTTGGAAGGGCTTCTATTAGAGGCAGAAACTACTAGAATATTATTATACAGTCCACATAGTGTTTATAAAATATCAAAATAATTCTGTGAGTGTAAATTATTTTCCAGCAAGCCTTCTTTGCAAACATGTAAACAAATATACATATATGATATTTTCTAAACACCAAAGACATATTTTGTTGTCACATTTAAAACCATTTTGTGCAATTGATAATTTTCTTGGCTAATGGTGAATACCACTAAATGACTGGTGCTAGGGATTGTTGGTGACAGCAAGCACACAGAGTATCGACGACGTACTGAACACGGCAGTTTGACGTCATTGGATGAACTTTGTGTACAAATTTGTCGCGAAAGAGATAATGTTTGCTAAGCTTGGACAATATTTGATCTGCCATAACAAAGGAAGGTTTATTATCTGATTGACCAGTATTGCTACTGTCAGATCAGAGAGTACACACACACAGACATCCTAATACAGATCTGAAAGTTTGGAAATTGGTTAGAATCAAATGCAAAGTTTCCCCCAAGTCAATGACGAACAGTGTAGGCCCTGATCAGGGTCTACACTGGCAGCAAACTCAACAAGGGCATCCTTACCACTACTGTCTGTTTCACGAAAGCTGCCCAAATTTTACGGCTATATAGACAATTAAAAAACAATACTATTTTCGATAATATTAAAGTAAAGGAAAATTTAAGAATGAGCCTTCTTTTTATTTCGTGAAATTCGGTCAAATATTGATTTTATTACGAAAAATTGATTTGTCTATGGGAATTTAACATGGGGGAAAAAGTGGTAAGGAAGTGTGGGAGGAGTCAAAAAACGAAAAAATTTGGAAACCTGACTAAAGTAGCTTGGATATGATCTAACTAAGAAAACAAAAGTTAAATTTTAAAAATCGGTCCAGTATTTCTGAAATTCAAAAAAATTTCCCCATGTTAAATCCCCATAGACATCTTCACTCCGTGAAGATGTCTATGGGGATTTAACATGTGGAAATTTTGTTTTCGCAATAAAATCAATATTTGACAAAATTTCACGAAATAAAAAGAAGGCTCATTCTTAAATTTTGATAACATTTAATATTATCAAAACAAATATTGTTTTCGAATTGTTTATATGGGCGTAAAATTTGGGCAGCTTTCGTGAAACAGACAGTAAGCACTAAACTAATCCCCTCAATGGCAGCCTTGATAAAAAAAAAAATTCAGTTTTTTTCTTACAAACAAGGTGAACATACATACGTTCAGTGACCTTGGACGGTCGGATGTGGGTCATATGCAAAACAAAGCACCATCTCGAAGCACACATTATGGCCAAATATTATCAAAATCAGTGAAGCCGTTCACGAGTTATTGAAAAATAAAATGTGTTACTAGCGTACGCACGCACACAAGCAATTATGTACGCACATGGACTAACGCTATATCCCCCATTGCCTATCGGTGAGGGGATAATAAGCCAAGTTTTATCGTGGCAGAATATGTGGTGTATCTCATACAGCTATGCCGTGGCCGACAATGACATGTACATACTTTGCCTTGTTCTCTGATTCAGCCGTCTTCTGTTTTCCTGACAGCGAGTTGTCATACTCCAAACCCCTGGAAATTGCGTTTGATTGTGTATATGTAGCCGATTTCACCAACATTGCAAAGTATACTTGTCTAGCAAAGTATATTTTGAGGAAAATTTTTCAATTTAAGGATAAATTTATTCATTTTTATTATACTGAATTTATTACATTATCACAGCCATTTTGGCTGTGATAATGTAATACATTCAGCATAATAATTCTGCATACTTTTAATCATCAAATATATGCAGTGGTTGGTTCTATATGAAATTTTGCATTTCGGGAAAAATAAATGATTACTCCCTCAAAGTATACTTTGCTAGAAAAGTATACTTTGCAATTTTGGTGAAATAGTCTACTGATGTGATTGATTGATTAATTGAGTAGGTGATGTGATGTGATTGAGTGGATTGATCGATTGATTGAGTGGATTAACTGACATTTTGGTTACTAATTTCAAAATCGTAGAGCCAACCTAGAAAAAAAAGTGCTACCTTGCTCCATACCTCTCGCGAGGGTAGCAACTTAACCCCATCTCTTTAAAGTAATGTATGAAAGAGTGATTTTTACAATCGGTTATCCGGCGTGTTAGCGATATAAAACACATGCAGAAATCGGTTATTTTACCGTGTCAAGCTGTTTATCTGACATTTACATGTATATCTTGTAAATTTTAAAGCTTCATTTTGTTATGTTGAATGTTGAACAACAACTAGAGAAAAGATGGCTTCCATGGGAAAATGATTTCCCTGTTCTATTTTTTTAGCAACTTACTAGTTCTACATCAAAGATTATTGAATGGGTCAAATTGTAGCCGTAGATAACATATCGGAGACAAATTATTGTAGCTAGCGCCAACCCAGCTATTGGATTGTTATATATTGGCGGAGTATCATGCATTTTTGCTTCTTACACCATCGTTAGTTCTACGGTCTTGTACACGTAGCAATGGTAAAACAAACAAGGCAATTGCACGCGAGTTCCTCACCCACAAAGGTCAATGGTCAACCGAATGACACCGACTGGTAAGCCACCACTGTCAGAAACATATTGATGAAGATTGGTAAAGATGGGACTAATATATCAGAAGATATACACAATTTGGACATACAGTGGAACCTTTCTAAACCGGACAAGAAGAAATTTATGTGATCATAACTTTGATGGGTTTCTTGGTAATTTCTCTCAGGTGATAATGCCTGTTCGTGATCGCATAGCACATAACTATAGTTCGGAATAATCAAATGCCTGATTTACAGTGAAACCTCGCTAAACCGGACACCCTGGGGACCTCCCAGGGTGTCTGGTTTAGCGAGGTTTCACTTTACATGTATGTCCAATATTGTCGTGGGCGAGACATAAATATGGCTATGACTTGGGGAAAAGGGGCTTGTGGGCTTTGCGACCAGTGTAGATCCAGATCAACCTGTGCATCCGCACAGTCTGATCAGGATCTGCACTGTTCATACATTCCATCAGTGAAACACCCGGCATGCTAATAACCAGCAGTATGTATCATTATCGGGCTACAGGAGTGAGTTATTTGACCAGCAGCTACACTGGTCAGAAATCCCATAAGCGCCTTTCTCTAGACACAACCACATGAGACATGCCATTTTGAACCCAAGACCAAGTGCGATGCGTGTGGTTTTACCTCGAGTTCATCCTCTGTTTCAGTTTCTTGCATCTCTTCTTCAGCGACTTCTGCCTCTCCTTCTCCGAGACAATCTTGGGATGGGTGCTATTGTCTGGGGCATTCACGATATGTTTCAGGTTAAACGTTTCCTGCAAGGTAAATGTATGAAGATCAGAGGCCCGTTTCATTAAACTTTGTACAACAAAAATATTTGTAAGTGCAAATTTAGGATCGTCTGGAAATCTCAATTGATGGGTTTACATTTATTGAGCATAGGCTGCATATGTAGCCTATGCTCAATAAATGTAAATCCAATAATTGTTTACAAGAATACGTTGTTAATGTGACATTTACAGACTATCATAATTTTGCACTTACGAACATTTTAGTCGTACAAAGTTTAGTGAAACGCCCCCCAGGTCATGTTGTCTCCCCTGCCAACCTCTACCACTGCCTCAAAAGGCTTGCATAATATTCACTGGTCAATTCACATTAACCCTTTCAACACCACAGGCCTGTACAGTGGTATTGGCAAAAGTGTAGATCCAGAATGATGAGCCGGCTCGTGACGAGCCGTCTCATCAGGCTCTGCACTTTTTGCAAGTACATGTAATTTTCACATTTTTTAGCACAAAAACACGAACTTTTTCATAAATGGACTAGTCTGAAGATCAGTTTGTGACGATCGAATAGGTTGAAAAATCAACGTATCAAAATGCATTACAGTTACTTAGGGGTGAAAGGGTTAAATATGTATGTTGACCATCAAAATTTTGGATTTGATTGATTGGAACTTTACACCCATTCCTGACAGAAGTGACCTTGTATTGAATGTGACCAGTGTAGCACCACACCAGCCTACCCATCTGGGTCCACACTCTTCCACTATTTGGTTGATGGAGTAACCTTACTCAAGGTGTATGATCACGTGGTACTAACAACAACAACAAGTACTGAAACTTCCAGAATCCATCTGATTCAAAGTACGTATTCTTTTATATTGTCCTTATTACGTAACGGATGAAATATGGTGCAAACGCGTCTTGTTAAGCTGCATTTGGTGGTCTTTGTATTTTCGCCGAGCTCCCTGGACCACCAAATGCAGCTCATGAAGACGCGTTTGCTGCGCCATATTTCATCAAAATCTGTTGCATATTAAGGAAAATATCAAATAATACTTACTTTGGAGTGGGCGACGTTGTTGTTGTTGTAACCACGTGCTCATGCACCTTGCTTACTGCTGTCAGCAAGACATACATGATCCTTATTTAATAGAAACAAACAATTGCAGCAATGTCAGGATTTACCATTATAGCAAATGTCATCTGGAACCAAATTATGCACCGAGAGATGTTCATAACCTGGGACAATAAAATAAAATGAACTAATTCCCTAGTCGTAACCATAACAATTTATTTTGAAAAATTCTAACTTGGGGGTTGGGGGAGGAGTGGGATGGGTAAGGCAGCTGCTATGTCCATTAGTAGAAAAGAGTTAAAGGTTAAAGTGTTTAACATCCCAGCATCACCTAAGGTCATACAGAGAAGTGACATTAGCAGAAATGTCTCCTGGTGAAACCAAAATGCGAGTGACATCAGAAGCAGATTTCATCAAAATTGCAAAGTATACTTATCTAGCAAAGTATACTTTGAGCGAGTAAACATTTATTTTTCTCGAAATGCATTATTTCATATAGAACTAACCGCTGCATATATTTGACGATTAAAAGTATGCAGAATTATTATACTGAATTTATTACATTATCACAGCCAAAATGGCTGTGATAATGTAATAAATTCAGTATAATAAAAAATAATAAATTTATCCTAAAATTGAAAATTTCTCCCTCAAAGTAAACTTTGCTAGAAAAGAATACTTTGCAATGTTGGTGAAATCGGCTACAGGTTTGTGGCATGCAACATTGTATCTTCACAACACAATGCGTTTGTTCTATACAGAGAGGCGTACTTACAATCTCGAGTTTGGTCATGGCCTTGCCGTTGTTGTTGTGTTTCAGGGCCTGCTGGTGAGTCTTTCCCCGCAGATGGCTCAACAGGTACACCTCCGAGGGGATCTGGGCACACACGATGTACAGTAGTATAGGGGCAACATATAAGGCATGCATGGATTCGTTTGCATCACAGCAATTCACTAAAATCTACAATAGTTTTTGTAAATGATGTCAACTTTATTTTTTACAAATGTACATATACTATTCTCTTATGAACGATTACCACCGATCTTTATGTCACAATATACACCGGTGCCCGTTTCACTAATCTTCGTATGACTCAAATGTTCGTAAAATTATGATAGTCTGTAAATTGCACATTAACAATGTTTTCTTTTATTGGATTGACAATTATTGGACAATTATTTATTGAGCATAGGCTGCATACGCAGCCTATGCTCAATAAATGTAAATCCATTAATTGACATTTCCAGACGATCCTAAATTTGCACTTACGAACATTTTAGTCGTACAAAGTTTAGTGAAACGGCCACCAGGTGCCAAAATGACAAGCAGTTGTTTGGAGAGAAAAACATAATAAATACAAGTAGCATTGCATTCCCATAATAACTGTCGGACTCGCGTTACAGATGACAGACTAGGCTCACCAGTGCGTTACAGATGGTACACATCTTCCTGCGGTCATAGGGCGTTATCAATGGGGCGTCATTGTGGTCCTCTGTTGAGTGCCGCAGCACGCTCATCTCGAATGCCTTCTCTCGGATCTGCTTCAGGGCCTCCTCGTGCCGCTGTGAATTCTCGTCTTGCTGTGGGCGCAAACAGAACTGCTGTGAAGCAACCAAAATCTTACAGATTTCGGTTGCTTCACAGCAATGACGTAGGGTGGTTATGTATTGATGTAAAACCGTTGCCGACGGGTCAATGAACAAAACGTTTGCCTCTGGACCCCTTACAAATTTTGGTTGCTTCACAGCAATGACATAGGGTTGATAAAGTTGATAAAGGGTCAATGAAAGAAAGTTTGCCCTCAAACCCCTTTATACAGATTGTGGTTGCTTCACAGCCCCGGAAACTTTTTGATTTCTAGAAAGTTGCATTCTGGTATATTTTGACAACAACTAGCTCCTGGGCGAAGAGTTGTGGGTCAGTTTAAGAAGCATACTTCAGAAAATTGGCAAATTGCAATACATTTGGCATCGCTTGTCAGTGTTTTGCTAGTAACATTTGAATAATATATTGTCTGCTCATTCATGCACTGAAAATTGCTATCGCGGACCTAACTTGCTGTCGACAGAAATGGCACATGGGATATTGAGCACATACCACATTATGACAGCTATGTGGCCGGCAAATTTGATAATCTGTGGAAAAACACTGATTATCAGCAATCCAAAATTACACCTCGTGACCATGCTAGTTCGCAGTAATTATTGTGGGTTCTCATTTTTTGCATTGGCTCAACCAGTGCCGTTATATGTGGCTGTGACTGGAGAAATGGGGCTTATGGGTTTGTGACCAGTGTAGATCCAGATCAGCCTGATCAAGTTCTACAATGTTCGCCATTTTACCAATGAAATGACATCCATGCCTAACAACCAATATAGCTCATTATCAGGCTACATGTGTGCTATTTGATCAGGGGCTTCACTGGTCATAAATCCCATAAGCCCCATTTCTTCAGTCACAGCCACATATAATATAGGGTTAACTGTATTGTAATTTTGAAATTTGCGGCGTATATCAGAAAATGATAGGTCGGAAAATCTGTTTAATGGCGACGCGCTAGCGGAGCCATTAAACATGTTTTCCGACCTATCATTTCTGATATACGCCGCAAATTTCAAAATTACAATGCGGTTAACCTATTTCTAATACACTCCTTTACTACAGGCGTAGGAATACATATTGAAATAATTTTCGACCGTTCATCAACAATGATATGCCTGTAATGTATGACCATCAGCTAATCAGATTGCGTGATATTTATAGAGCGCATTAGAACATAGTTTGGTTCCCAGCAGTGGGACATTTAAAGGTTTACTGCCATCAGTTCCAGGCTCAACCAGCATAAAATGAATGTCATAACATATGCCTGTCGAGGGATTGCTGGACAGAAAGCTGTTGGAAGAGTTGGTACACACACTATTCAAATAAAAACGATGCTATAATATATTGTTGCACAATCCAATCTCGAGATTTACCCAATAGCCACACAGACCCACCTTCTGCTGAATCTTTTTCTGTAACTCCTGTATGTGGAGCTCATGTTGGGCATTGAGGGCCGCCAATCTCTCCTCCCGGTCCCTGTCATCAGATCATACGAGACACGCCATGTCATTTGGTGCATGTGCAATTTTTCATGAAATATACATTTACAGAAACTGTGATATTTTCTGTAAATGACGTCGAAAGTTGATGAAATTTTCATAGCAAATGCGGAATTCCGCATTTGCTATGAAAATTTCATCAACTTTCGACTTTCGACAACTTTCGACATCATTTACGGAAACTATCCTACATTTTTTAAACAATGAACATGAAATACCGCACGTGTTCTTGGGTACAAAATCACATGGCATGTCTCATATGTGCACCCATTCAACATGTTACAATCTTAAAGTTACTTGTACAAGTACTTGACCGGTGGACAATATTTTAGCGACAGTTTAGAGGTTGTTTTCTTTTAAATTTGAGTGGTCGTTGGCCGTTGACTGTTGAGAGGTGACTGCTAGTCGGAGTTGACCGTTAGCGCAGGTTGGACTGTATCATTTTACAATATGGGATTATTGTTTCAAAGTGTGTGTAATATCAGATGAGATTTATTTGTGTTTACGGCCTAAGATAGCAAACATGGTGGTGAATTTATTATAGGAATGAATGGCCTTTTTGTGGAATTTATCGGGGCATAAACTTGGAAAAGTCGCGGGAATACTGGACGAAGCAATAAAAAATTACAATTTTCCACAAAAAAAAAATTGTACTTTTTTAAGGCCTCATCCAGTATTCCCGCGACTTTTCCAAGTTTATATCCCCGATAAATTCCACAAAAAGGCCATTCATTCCTTATAATTCCAGCATTTTAAATAAATTCATCAAGAAAATGTGTTTATTTTCCGTTTTCTTAAGAATTATTTTAACTGTGTTTCACGGTTACGGAAAGTAGTTTGGTGTGGGAGTTTACTGGGATATAACTTTTGGACAGATGCTACGGGCCAATCAAATGTTAGGGAATTGTGTAAATATTTTTGTGCTGGAATTAAGATAAAAAATTCCTTTTAGCAATTATATAACACATAATTGAGTGCAAACTTTTGCAAATACATCAAACAGGACATTTGCAATGCAAAATAAAAGACATGCTGTGGCAATCTTGAATATTTCAGCAAACACTGAACTCTTCTGAACCAAACAGCTAGTCAATAACCATAGGATGCTGCTATATGACGTCTATCATTTAGTCAGTATGAGATTACATCAGAAGTGTGATCATTTCCCTCACTTTTCCTTGGCACGTAGCGCCTCCTGACGTTCATGCTCCTTATCTTGTAAATGCTGTTCTATCCGAGCATCCTTGATCTTGCGTCTCTGCTGGATCTCCAACATGCGGGCCAGCCTCTCCGCCTGTAGGGTGCGCCGTCTCTCCTCCACCGCCGCCTCCTTTGCTAGCTTCTCCTCATGACGTCTCTGTCTCTCGTCCTGCCGAGGGGTGGAGAAAAAAAATGAAAGGGTTATCATTATTATCAAGTATCTCCACCTGCGAGGCATCCTCTCTCCGTCTGTCGGGTGCGACATCTCTCCTCCACCACCGTCTCCTTCTCTCGTCCTGCCGAGAGGTGGAGAAAAAGTGGCTAAGAAATAGCACTGTACCATAGTAATCATTCTAGCAACAACGTAGGCTCAAATCAAACTGTGTGGATGTGCAGGCTGGTCTGGGAATACACTGGCCAGCTTCTCCGCATTATGTCACTATCTCTCGTCTTGCAGATGGGTGGAGAAAAAGTGAGTGTTATTATCATCATGTATCTTTTGATATTGTTTTATTTTTACATTTTTGACACTAGCAAATGAAAATTCCCATCATCAGAAATGATGTCAAATGTAAGACGTCTTAAAATCAGAAGTTAATATATACATATACGAAGCTTAACCTTTTCACACCTAAGTAACTGGAATGGATTTTGCAACCAATCCAACCGTCACAAAATGATTTTCAGATTAGTCCATTTATGAAAAGTGAGTATTTTTTGTTCTCAAAAATATGAAAATTACTTTCAAAAAGTGCAGATCCTGATGAGATGGCTCGTTAAAAGCCGGCTCATCTGGATCTGCACTGTTTTGCATAAACCGCTATAGCGGGCTTTCGGGTTCAAAGGGCCAACAAGTACAGTGATTGCACACACAAGGCCTACCTGTATATCCTGCAGCCTAGCCTCAGACTCCTGATGTTTAGACATGATGTCCAGTCGTTTGTTCTGGGCCTCCAGTGTGTTGATGAATGCAATCTCGTTCGCCTGGAACATATGTGACAAGACTGATTAAATTGCTACTTGGTATGGGTACAGCGGTGGTTGTCGATTGATTGATTAATGTTCTATAGCACTTCTATGGGCGGGTCTCGTGATTCAGAGGTTGTGTCCAACAAAAGTAATTGATTGGACGAAGAAAAAATGTCATTGTGACGTTGCGGACGTCGTTTCTCCATATATCATATGTGAAGCACGTGAGTGGTGTAAAATACTGTTGCTTCACAGAAACAAGTGGCGTAATTCACCATTATATTTCTGTAAACTACTAGAAGAACTGTAAGAAATATATGTGCACAACACAACACTGAAACTAAAATTCCAATACAAATGCAAACGAAAATGTGAATCATTGTAGGTCCCAGCAACAGGGAAGTCAATAGACGTGACGACGATGGCTTCAAGTCAATACCTTTGCCTCCTCGTCGTGGGCCTTCTGGGCTTTGGACTTTAGCTGGGCGAGGCGCTTCTCGTCGGCCTGGGCCATCTTCGACTCGATGGTCGCCTTCTTCTGGCACATCAACTCCTCCTTCCACGCCCGCACCTCCTCCACCTACAAGGGCATGAAATTGTGTAACGTCCCAGCAACAGCTAAGGTCATTTAAGACAGGGCCTAAGTTTCAAGTTTCATCCAAACGACCAGTGGGATGGAACTAGCGAAGGTCATATGTGGCTCTGACTGGAGAATGGGGCTTATGGGTTTTGCAACCAGTGTAGATCCAGATCAGCCTGTGCATCCGCACAGTCTGATCAGGATCTGCACAATTCGCCATTCCATCAATGATTATCATGCTGCTATAAAGCAATATAGATCGTTACCAGGCTTCAGGAGTGTGTTACATGATCAGGAGCTATGCTGGTCACAAATCCTATAAGCCCCATTTCTCCTGTCACAGCCACATATAGAGATGGGACATCAGTTTCAAGTCTCATCCAAAAGACAAGTGGGATGGAAATTTTATGAAAGTATTTTTCATGCCTATGGCGAGGATTGAACCCACAACTTTTGGTATTGGAAGTATAATGATCTATCCACTGAATTGGGCCAAGTTTCGCCTACAGGGAGGGATTGATTGATAAGCTAATTGATTGGCTGATCTATTGATTGGCTAACTGAAATTGATTGGCTGATCTATTGATTGTCGAACAGAAATTGATTGGCTGATTTACTGAGCTCCTTATTCCAGTAGCCGATTTCATCAAAATTGCAAAGTATACTTTTCTAGCAAAGTATACTTTGAGGGAGTAATCATTTATTTCCCCCCGAAATGCATTATTTCATACAGAACTAACTACTGCATATATTTGATGATTAAAAGTATGCAGAATTATTATACTGAATTTATTACATTATCACAGCCAAATGGCTGTGATAATGTAATAAATTCAGTATAATAAATTTTAATATCATAAAATTGAAAATTTCTCCCTCAAAGTATACTTTGTTAGAAAAGTATACTTTGCAATGTTGATGAAATAGGCGCCAGGCACACACCTCCTCAACCTACATGGAGGGAGGCATTGGTTGATTGATGACGATTGGTTGGATGGTGATTCATTGATTGGCAGGCTGATTGAGTGGCTGCTAGATTAATTGCTTGGCTCATTGGTTGATGGATTGATTGACTGATTGAGTGACTTACTGATTGATTGGTTGATTCAGTGGCTGATAGATTGATTGCTTTGCTGACTGGATGTTTGGTTGATGGATGTCTGACTGAGTGATTAGCTGATTGATCGAGTGTTAGATGAAGTTTTACATCTGTTCACCAGCAAGGTCAAATTGCGAAAAAACAATTTCCCCATGTTAAATCCCCAGACATCTTCACAGTGAAGATGTCTATGGGGATTTAACATGGGGAAATTTTTAGAATTTCAGAAATACTGGACCGATTTTCAAAACTTGCAATCAAGCAGCTTGATTAGCTGAGCCTGAGCTGTGCTACAGCGCAGGCTCATTCAATCAAACTGCTTGATGCTCATGCTCGGTCAATCAAGCTACATGATTGTGAGTCGCGATTACAGCTTAGGCTCAGCCATTTGAACTGCTTGATTGCGAGTTGAATTTGCCAATATATATCAACTGGACATTATGTTTGTAAAACATGGATATGCCCCCCTTGGAATACTTGAATGTAACTAGACATTATGTTTGTAAAACATGGATATGCCCCCCTTGGAATACTTGAATGTAACGTATGTTTGTAAAACATGGATATGCCCCCGTGGCATACTGCACTCTCAATGTACACGGACGGACGTACAATATGCCCCCCTTGCTATCACATAGGGGTCATAAAAACATTAATAAGCAAGATTACCACGGGCAGTTGTGTGCATACCTTTTTCCCTATTTCCCTGAGCCTCTCCGATTTCTCCTGCATCAGTCGGTCCCGTTGTTCCTGGGCCTTTGCATGCTTTTCCTCTTGACGTTTCCGCGAGTCTGTCGGAGATCTGTAACAGCGCACATTATATACAAATCTACTGTCTGTTTCACGAAACCTGCCCAAATTTTACAGCCGTATAAAGAATGCAATAAAATCAATATTTGACCAAATTTCACGAAATAAAAAGAAGGCTCATTCTTAAGTTTTCCTTTAATTTAATATTATGGAAATTTTTGTTTGAATTGTTTATATAGCCGTAAAATTTGGGCAGCTTTCGTGAAACAGACAGTAATAACAAGAGTTGTCAGAAGACAACGAAAGCGCGCCTGGTGATGCTTGACCTTGGGATTAGCGGAATCATGGAATTGTCAAAGCATGATAGAGCAAGGAATGTGTGAACTATCAAGAAGCTACGTGAAAGGAAACAAAATTTCCCCACCACATGATAGAGAATCATTAGGGAAAGGCATGTGTGAAATATCAAGATGTTTGGTGAAAAGAAACAGAATTATAACAAATTTTCCACAACGTTAAGTTTATGAACACACTAAGATTGTGACCTTTACCTTGGGGTTAGCGGGGATATGACGGTCGTGGATTTGTCACAGCATGATAGAGAATCATTAGGGAAAGGCATGTGTGACATATCAAGACGTTTACTGAAAAGACAGATGGACAGATGCGGACTACGACGCCGGGGGTAGGCGCGCTAAACATGAAAATTGTTACTAACGTATGCACGCGCGTTCACACGCACACACGTACATGGATTAACGCTATATCCCCTCTTGCCTATCAGCGAGGAGATAACAACATGGAAAACCCAAAGTAGCAAGCTTGTTATTTTGAGTCCTTTATATGGATATGGCAAAGCCGAGTATCACTGACCGTTTCCTGGAGGAAGCCGAGAGCTTCATGTGCATGTGTACGGCATGGCCCGGGGTTCGAGTCTCGGCCTCTTCCACCATTTCTCCCCACGACATGTTGGTACCCGACGCCTCCGCCTCTGTTGTGGAATATAAATATTAACACTATATTTATTTATTTGACCTTTTCACCCTTTTTTAAAGTAACTGGAACAGTTTTTGATGATTTTCAGACTAGTCCATTTATGAAGAGTTTGTTTTTGTTTTCAAAAATATGAAAATGAGTTGCAAAAAAGTGCAGATCCTGATGAGATGGCTCGTCACGAGCCGGCTCAACTGGATCTACACTGTTTGCCATACCACTATACAGGCATGTGGTGTTGAACAGGTTAATTGCGTTTAACAGCCTCTCAAAAGCTACGGTTATTTTATGCCATGTTAACTGGGTGTAATCTCGCAAATCACTTGTATGGATGGGGGAAATCCAAAAATCATTTTGAAGCAAACTATTCAATAATTGCTGTTTGTTGATCTGTAAACAGTAGTGTGATTTTATTTTACCCAATTAAAATTTTGAAATACCCAATTACTTCAGAAATGATGGAGTGACAATACTCAATTACTAACTCCTTTTCTGGAGCCCTGATATGGCCACAGCCCATCCGTCATGCATAGCAAATCGCCAACAAACCCAATATACACTCACCGTCATATTGTGCCACCATGGTGTCCCAATCGACAGGATTGGCTTGTGATATCTCCAGGGAACTGGTAGTGGTCTGAAAATAGTGAGAGCATATTTACCAAAACATTTTTGGAAGTTCTGGGCAAAAACCTGACAATTCTAGGTTCAAACTTGGCACTGATGTTCTAATGTATTTATTTAATGGTGTTTAATCCTGTCAATAGCTAATGACATTTTAGGCTGGGTTAACATGTTTGAATCCCATATTTCACCTGTTGTGATGAGGGGAAAATCACAAAATATTTACAGAACTAGACATTATGTTTGTAAAATGGAATGCCTCCATGGCATACTGGACACAAACTGGAGAAACACTTTTCGACTTTTCGATGTAAATGTACACAGACGGACGTAATTGAACACCTCAAGATGCAATGCAAAATGCACCCCCCACTTCCGTTGCTATCGCTTAGGGGGCTTAAAAATATATATTCCACTCTGAAATTAGAACAAATGCTGATGTCTTAACCCTTACAATGCTGAATTAATTTGTGTCGTCTGCTGAATATTTTTTATTTTCCCATTTTTCTCATCAAAAACTTGGTTTGGCAGCACTTTAGAATCATTTCCAATGGAAATGATTCTAAAATGCTGCCAAACCATGTTTTTACTGAGAGAAAAGACAAAATATGAATTATCAGCAGACGACTATTTTCGGTTCCCGCATTCTAAGGGTTTAAGCTAACAAGTGAGCAGCAACTGACGGATATGCCCGGTAGCCACCTTGACTGACAACAAACAAAAGCATTTAAAAAGTATTTGACCTTGAAATTGTGCCATATGGGTGGGCTATGGTATGAAAATATGGATGGTGATCAAGACTATAGTTTCAATAAATTCCTGATAAATAAATCTAGTTATTTGATATCAAGTTTATCCGACCCCGGTAAGAAACGGTTGGAATTCCTACTCGTTTCCAAGCCTTGCCAGATGAAGTTTGATACCACATGCAGGGATTCCGCTGGGGAAAATAAAAAAATCGCCACTCCAAAAAAATCCAAAAAAAAAAAAAAAGGAATAAAGAGGATAAAAATAAACAATTGGGGATAAAAAATTACAAATTACAAATTGTAATTTTTTATCGCCAGCGGAATCCCTGCACATGACACTAGCCTATCAGGCTCAACTAGGAAATCAGTAGTAATTCCTAGACGTGCCTCATAAACTCAATATCAAATGAGACTAGTCTTTTTCTCCACATAACATGTCCACCATACCCACCCCTAGTTCACTTTCTGTTTCAATCTCCACTTCTTCTATGACGGTGTTTTCCTCGCGAGCCAATTCCTTCAGCCACGACTCCTCCTCCAAGGTCGCGACCTCCAGGGCGTGGTCCTGCTCCTTCTCCAACTCATTGGTCAGATTATCCTCCTCCTCCAATGCTGAAGCCAGGGCCTGCAATACAGGGCAGAGAATGTGATTGTTAAAGCTGAAACAAGGGCCTGCAAATTCAGAGAATGTCATTGTTAATGCTGAGGCCAGGGCATACAACATGGACATGGTCCTGCTCCTTCTCAAGTTCATTGGTCAGATTTTCCCCCCCATCTCCAACACTGATGTCAGAATGTGATTTTATCACGTAACTAGCCGTGCATTGACCTGATATGATAACATAAATAGAATACCAGGCTCGCCTGATAAACTTGATATCAAAAGACACTAGCCTGGGCCCAGTTGTTCAAAACACCAGTTAGCTTAACGGACTGTTAAATCCTTAACGGACTGTTAAATCCTTAACTGAATGGTTAAAATCTCTGTTTATACAGAGATTTTAACCATTCAGTTAAGGATTTAACAGTCCGTTAAGCTGACTGGTATTCTCTATATCAATGCCTACTGTCTGTGACACGTTTTGCTGCCAACGAACATTTGGCTATTAAACATATTAAATGTAAAACATATTTAAATGCAAGTACTTTTTCATCAATAACAAAAAAGTCACCCTCCCCAATTCTTTTATGAAATTTTGGATGAAATTTTGGATGAAATTCCATCAAATATTGATTTTATTGCGAAAAAAATATTTTCCTATGGCAAATTAACATGGCCGAAATAAAGGAGGAGGCTGAGCAGGAGGGTCAAAAAAGGAAAACGTTTGGAAATTGACTCCGAAACCTGGTTAGATAGCTTAGAAATGACGTAAATAACAAAAGTTAGATTTTGAAAATTGGTCCACAAATAAACTAGAAAATGTGTTCATAGAACACGGATGCCCCACATATCGCTTTGATAATATATGAGGCCAAATTCCAAGTCAAATTTTTTTTTTACCTGTGCGTTAAAGTTTTTGAAGCACCAAGTATGTGACCTTAACCCTGGGCTTGGCGGGGGCAGGACGAACGTGGATTTGGCACAGGGCAGTAGAGGACCATTAGAGCAATGCGTAAATGAAGTATGAAGCTGATCCGCGAAAGGGAACAGAAATTATAAGATATTTACCCGAGCGTTAAAGTTTTTGAAGCACCAAGTATGTGACCTTGACCCTGGGCTTGGCGGGGGCAGGACGAACGTGGATTTGGCACAGGGCAGTAGAGGACCATTAGAGCAATGTGTATATTAAGTATGAAGCTGATCCGTGAAAGGGAACAGAAATTATAAGATATTTACCCAAGCGTTAAAGTTTTTGAAGTACCAAGTAAGTGACCTTGACCCTGGGCTTGGCGGGGGCAGGACAAACGTTGATTTGGCACAGGGCGGTAGAGGACCATTAGAGCAATGCGTATATGAAGTATGAAGCTGATCCGTGAAAGAAAACAGAATTATAAGATACCCTTCCGAGCGTTAAAGTTTTTGAAGCACCAAGTATGTGACCTTGACCCTGGGCTTGGCGGGGGCAGGACGAACGTGTATTTGGCACAGGACAGTAGAGGACCATTAGAGCAATGCGTATATGAAGTATGGAGCTGATCCGTGAAAGAAAACAGAAATTATAAGATATTTACCCGAGCGTTAAAGTTTTCGAAGCACTAAGTATGTGACCTTGACCCTGGGCTTGGCGGGGGCAGGATGAACGTGGATTTGGCACAGGACAGTAGAGGACCATTAGAGCAATGCGTATATGAAGTATGAAGCTGATCCGTGAAAGAAAACAGAAATTATAAGATATTTACCCGAGCGTTAAAGTTTTTGAAGCACTAAGTATGTGACCTTGACCCTGGGCTTGGCGGGGGCAGGACGAATGTGGATTTGGCACAGGACAGTAGAGGACCATTAGAGCAATGCGTATATGAAGTATGAAGCTGATCTGTGAAAGGAAACAGAAATTATAAGATATTTACCCGATTGTTAAAGTTTTCGAAGCACTAAGTATGTGACCTTGACCCTGGGCTTGGCGGGGGCAGGATGAACGTGGATTTGGCACAGGACAGTAGAGGACCATTAGAGCAATGCGTATATGAAGTATGAAGCTGATCCGTGAAAGAAAAAAGGCTTGGGCTTGGCGGGGGCAGGACGAACGTGGATTTGGCACAGGGCGGTAGAGGACCATTAGAGCAATGTGTATATGAAATATGAAGCAGATCGGTCGAAGGATGAAGAAATTATTAGACATTTACCCGAGCGTTAAAGTTTTGTGACGGACGGACGGACGTGATGGACGGACAAGGGTAACACTAAATGCCCCCTCCACTATCGTGATGGGGCATCAAAATGATTTAAATCAATCTATTTTAGCCCCCATGTTAAATTCCCATAAGAAAACCTTTTTTCACAAAAGAATTAATATTTGATGCAATTTCCTCAAATAATTTTATTGGGAGAGGGTGACTTTTTTGTTATTGATGAAAAAGTACTTACACTTAAATAGTTTTTAGATTTAATGTGTTTAATAGCCAAAAGCTTGTCGGCAGAATAATGTGGAACAGACAGCAGTATAGGGACTGCAATACAGGGCAGAGAATGTGATTGCCAATGTTGATGCCAGGGCCTGCAACATGAGGCACTGCAACATGAGGCAGAGAATGTGACTGTCAATGTTGATGCCTGGACCTGTAACATGAGGCAGAGAATGTGATTGTCAATGTTGATGCCAGGGCCTGTAACATGAAGCAGAGAATGTGATTGTCAATGTTGATGCTGCAACATGAGGCAGAGCATGTGATTGTCAATGTTGATGCCAGGGCCTGCAATATGAGGCAGAGAATGTGACTGTCAATGTTGATGCCAGGGCCTGCAATATGAGGCAGAGAATGTGACTCTCAATGTTGATGCCAGGGCCTGCAACATGAGGCAGATACTGTGACTGTCAATGTTGATGCCAGGGCCTGCAACATGAGGCAGATACTGTGACTGTCAATGTTGATGCCAGGGCCTGCAACATGAGGCAGATACTGTGACTGTCAATGTTGATGCCAGGACCTGCAACATGATGCAGAGAATGTGACTGTCAATGTTGATGCCAGGGCCCGCAACACGAGGCAGAGAATGTGATTGTCAATGTGGATGCCAGCCTTTTGCCAGGGCCTGCAACATGAGGCAGAGAATGTGATTGTCAATGTTGATGACAGGGCCTGCAACATGAGACAGAGAATGTGACTGTCAATGTTGATGCCTGGGCCTGCAACACGAGGCAGATAATGTGACTGTCAATGTTGATGCCAGTCCCTGCAACATGAGGCAGATAATGTGATTGTCAATGTTGATGCCAGGGTCTGCAATATGAGGCAGAGAATGTGATTGTCAATGTTGATACCAGTGCCTGCAACATGAAGCAGAGAATGTGAGGCAAAATGTGGTATAGGGACAGCAATACAGACAGTGGTATAGGGACTGCAATACAGACAGTGGTATAGGGACTGCAATACAGGGCAGAGAATGTGATCACATTAATGCCAGGGCCTGCAATATGAGGCAGAGAATGTGATTGTCAATGTTGATACCAGTGCCTGCAACATGAAGTAGAGAATGTGAGGCAAAATGTGGTATAGGGACAGCAATACAGACAGTGGTATAGGGACTGCAATACAGACAGTGGTATAGGGACTGCAATACAGACAGTGGTATAGGGACTGCAATACAGACAGTGGTATAGGGACAGCAATACAGACAGTGGTATAGGGACAGCAATACAACAGGATAGGGATGAATAGACAGTGGTATAGGGACTGCAATACAGACAGTGGTATAGGGACAGCAATACAGACAGTGGTATAGGGACTGCAATACAGACAGTGGTATAGGGACTGCAATACAGACAGTGGTATGTACTGAATACAGACAGTGGTATGGGATGCAATACAGACAGTGGTGGGACAATAGACGGGTATGGGGTGCAATACAGACAGTGGTATAGGGACGCAATACAGACGTGGTATGGGGAGCAATACAGACAGGGTGTATAGGGACGCACAGACAGTGGTGGGACGCAATACAGACAGTGGATAGGGACTGCAATACAGACAGTGGTATAGGGACTGCAATACAGACAGTGGTATAGGGACGCATACAGACAGGGATGGGACTGCAATACAGACAGTGGTATAGGGACTGCAATACAGACAGTGGTATAGGGACTGCAATACAGACAGTGGTATAGGGACTGCAATACAGACAGTGGTATAGGGACTGCAATACAGACATGGTAGGACTAATACAGACATGGTATAGGGACGCAATACAGACAGTGGTATAGGACGCTCAGACATGGGACAGACGGAGTGGTATAGGGACTGCAATACAGACAGTGGTATAGGGACGCAATACAGACAGTGGTATGGGACTGTACACGTGGTATAGGACAGCAATACAGACAGTGGTATAGGGACTGCAATACAGACAGTGGTATAGGGACAGCAATACAGACAGTGGTATAGGGACTGCAATACAGACAGTGGTATAGGGACAGCAATACAGACAGTGGTATAGGGACTGCAATACAGACAGTGGTATAGGGACTGCAATACAGGGACAGTTGGTAGGGACTGCAATACAGACAGTGGTATAGGGACAGCAATACAGTCAGTGGTATAGGGGACTGCAATAGACAGTGTATAGGGACAGCAATACAGCAGTGGTATAGGGACTGCAATCAGACAGTGGTATAGGGACTGCAATCAGGACAGTGGTATAGGGACTGCAATACAGACAGTGGTATAGGGACAGCAATAAAGCATGTATAGGGACTGCAATACAGACAGTGGTAGGGACAGCAATACAGACAGTGGTATAGGGACTGCAATACAGCAGTGTATAGGGCTGCAATGCAGACAGTGGTATGGGACTGCAATACAGACAGTGGTGGGACAGCAATACAGACAGTGGTAGGGACAGCAATACAGACAGTGGTATAGGGACAGCAATACAGACGTGGTAATGGGACTGCAATAGCAGTGGTATAGGCTGCAATACAGACAGTGGGTATAGGGACAGCAATACAGACAGTGGATATGGCAGCAATACAGACAGTGGATAGGGATGCAATAGACAGTGGTAATTAGGGACTGCATACGACGTGGATAGGGACTGCAATACAGACAGTGGTATAGGGACTGCAATACGAGTGGTAGGGACTGCAATACAGAAGTGGTCCGGGACTGCAATACAGACATGGGTAGGGACTGCAATACAGACAGTGGTATGGGACTGCAATACGGACGTGGTAGGGACTGCAATTACAGTGGTATAGGGACAGCATACAGAGTGGTATAGGGACTGCAATACAGACAGTGGTATAGGGACTGCAATACAGACAGTGGTATAGGGACTGCAATACAGACAGTGGTATAGGGACAGCAATACAGACAGTGGTATAGGGACTGCAATACAGACATGTGGGACTGCAATAGACAGTGATATAGGACAGCAATACACAGTGGATAGGGACTGCAATACAGCAGTGGTATAGGGGACAGCAATACAGACAGTGGTATAGGACTGCAATACGCAGTGGATAGGGACAGCAATACAGACAGTGGTATAGGGACTGCAATACAGACAGTGGTATAGGGACTGCAATACAGGGCAGAGAATGTGATCACATTGATGCCAGGGCCTGCAATATGAGGCAGAGAATGTGATTGTCAATGTTGATGCCAGGGCCTGCAACACGAGGCAGAGAATGTGACTGTCAATGTTGATACCAGGGCCTGCAACATGAGGCAGAGAATGTGAGGCCAAATGTGGTGATTTTTTACAAGAAAGGTCTGAACAGATTACTCAGCTGGCTGCTTAGAAACTCACATCATCGAGCTCCTCCACTTCCTGTTCCAGGTCAGCAGATGTATTTATTTCATCCAAGTCATCAGGCACATCCTTTACTTCACCCACATCAGCAGTTTCAACTGGCTGGATTTCATTAGGCTCCAGTTTTTCAACACAATTCTGCAATTCAGTTTTCACTTCAGAACTTTTATCGATGGATTGCTCCTTGTCTTTGATCACAATTGACGGCTTAGATGGCTTCAACAAAGTATTTGTCTTTGGTGTAGACGTACCCTGCATTTTGGTCTTTGTTTGAGACTTATCCTCCACTTTTGGCGTTAATTTATTTAGCCCCGAGTCAACCTTAGACTTTATCACATTTTTCTCGGTACCTTTCCTTGGAATGTTTGCTTTGACAATTGTCTCGGGACTAGAAGCTGTTGCTTCTGACTGAGATTGTATGCGAGACTCTCCTCTTCCAATGTGTCCATTTAATTTAGATCTAAAGCTCACCCTAACCGGAGACTTAGTCGGCTTGTTTGGTCTATTCTCTTTCTCGCTGTCCTCTGTATTGGTCCCAGAAGACACCTCAGTCCCATCTATAGTTAACTTTGAGGACTCATTTAGTTTCTTATTTTTCGGAATGCCGGCATTTGGGTCGGAGACAGATCGCTTGAGCTTGCGCTCTATGACGGAGGCCGTATGAAGGTTTTCCAGTGACCTCTGGGCGGGACTGGCACGAGGTTTCACCCGCCCACCTTTCTGGACCGTCTCCCATCCATCCGAGTCATCGGAATCTGAAATTACAGTAAATTCATAAAGATACACACCGCTATCATTAATATTGATATTCAGGAATTGTTTTTGATTTTTATGAAAATTTCAGGAATTTTTTTATACAAAGAAGCAAATCTACCAATTTGGTCATTTTCAGAGAGTAATTGAAGTCAAATTCCTGTTAGTTTTTAGTTCAAATAAAAAAAAATTCAAATAGAATACATGTATATGTCAATATTCCTGTTAACCCTTACACAGCTATATTATTTTTTGTCGTCTGATGTTTATTTTCTATTTTCCCTTTTTATCACCAAAAACATGCTCTGACAGCACTTTAGAATCATTTCCGACATGCTTTGACAGCACTTTAGAATCATTTCCATTGGAAATGATTCTAAAGTGCTGTTAAACCATGTTTTTATTGAGAAATAAGGCTAGATATAAAGCAACAGCAGACGACAATTGTTGTGTGTAGCGGTCTAAGGGTTAATGAAAGCACAAAATAATTAATTAAGTGAAAAAATGTGAACAGGTTTAACGTCCCAGCTACAGTCATACAGAGATGGGAGATCATCTGAAAGAAAAGTGGGATGGAAATACTATAGGTTTTCCTGCCGACGAACTTTTGGCTATTAAACACATTAAATCTAAAAAATGTAAGAAAAAAACTCCCCAAAAAGATTAATTTGATGAAATTCCATCAAATATTGATTTTATTGCGAAAAAACTATTTTCCTACGGTAATTTAACATGGGGGCTAAAAATAATTTTTTTTTAAATATTTTTTTTATTTGTAGACCGATTTTCAAATTTTGTTTTCTTAGTTACATCATTTTCAAGCTATCTCGCCAGGTTTCGGAGTCAATTTCCAAATTTTTTCTTTTATTGACCCTACAGGATCAAACACTGAAAAGTTTTGTAAATTGACTCCCCATGTTAAATTCCATAGGAAAATTGTTTTTTCGCAATAAAATCAATATTTGATGGAGTTTCATCAAAGAATTTTTTTTGGGGAGGGTGACTTTTTTGTTATTGATGAAAAAGAACTTCTTTTAAATATTTTTTAGATTTAATGTGTTCAATGGCCAAAATGTTCGTCGGCAGCAAAACGTGGAACAGACAGTAGGATGTAGAGATTGAGCCCAGTATCTCCAGTAATGAAACCCAATGGCCTGTCCATTACACAATGAAGCTATCCCTTATTCAAGGGAAATGAATCAATGAATTAGTATTGTTACATGACTGCCGTTGTTTGACACCGCTCACAGCCGTGTTCAAAGTTCAAACGTACATCGCGTGCTGTTTGACCACGGCTGTAGACAATGCTAAATCCGGGGCCAAGCCAACACATACGTAATGCATGTGTCTCATGACTAGAATGCGCCATTACGTCACCAGACCAGTTCACAACGGTTGCAACGACATTTTGAAATTTATGCGTAGTATGTGGCACCTGCATTACGCGACGTGTGTACTGTGGCCCCGGAATATGTACGTGTAAATCAGCTATTTGAATGCAACGGGTTATCAAAGTACCAAAAGTACTGCATGTATGCTCAAATTGAGTGATATTTCCAACGGAAATGTAACAATAATGTTAAACCATGTTCAGCCGTGGGCAAACGTTTGCCGTGACACTCGGGAACTGTTTGAACCCGCGGCCTACGACAAATGAGAGTTTCAAGCTAATCCAATATAGGAATGAATGGCCTTTTTGTGGAATTTATCGGGGTATAAACTTGGAAAAGTCGCGGTAATACTGGACGAAGGCCGGAAGGCCTCATCCAGTATTCCCGCGACTTTTCCAAGTTTATACCCCGATAAATTCCACATGGGTATAAACTTGGAAAAGTCGCGGTAATACTGGACGAAGGCCGGAAGGCCTCGTCCAGTATTCCCGCGACTTTTCAAAGTTTATATCCCCGATAAATTCAACAAAAAGGCCATTCATTCCTTATAATTTCAGCATTTGAAATAAATTCATCTAGAAAATGTGTTTATTTTCCGTTTTCTAAAGAATTATTTGAACTGCGCCTCACGGTTACGGAAAGTAGTTTGGCGTGGGAGTTCACTGGGATATAAATTTTGGACAGAGACTTGCAACGGACCAATCAAATGTTAGGGAATTGTGTAAATATTTTTGTGCTGGAATTATTTGATGGTAACAGAAATAGCCTAAAACTGACAGACAGATGTACCATAGGTAACGTCTCTGTAGGAATCGCCGGAGGTCATGGAGGATGGAACAGGGGAGAGAATTGGCGGGGAAGGCAACACAAGTGGGGGATCCTTCTGCAGAGTATTCTCCCTTGACAAGTTATTGGTACCAGTCCCCTTCACTCGGTCCGCCCAGCTGTTGCCGCTACTGAAAAAAAACAACAGTTTTCATTGAATTGTGGCTGTGAATGAAGAAATTTATTCTATTTAATGGTGTTTAACGGCCTGTCAACAGCTAAGGTCATTTTAGGTCGGGTTAACATGGTCGAATCCCACATTCAGCAACCACATTGGATGGTCCACAACTAGTAATACCCCTGGTGATGTACTCTGCACTGGTGTAAAATGTTTCACGACCTGATGAGATGACACTCAGCTCTTCTTAGAGCTATCATATCACATACACATTTGTCGTCTAGTAACAGGCACAATTTTTTTGCGCCGGTTACTAGATGAAAATGTGTGTATGCAGTATCTGTTGCATGCAACTGAATGGGAAAATATCAGGAATTTGGCACGCATTTCGACATGAAACATTTTATGCTGGAGAGGAGTGAGAAACCACCGGTTAAGAGGCGAAACTGTGTTTATGCATGTAGCTGAATGGAAATTTGTCAGGAATCCGGCGTCTATTTCAACGCAAAACATTTTACACGTACCTGCGCTGGTTTGTCTTCGGATCCCCGGGATAGGAGAAGTTGAGGACTCGCTGGGCGGGGCTGGGCGACGTGTGCCCGTGGTGCGCCATTCCACTGGGCGACTTGCCCGGCGACATCTTTCGCACCTCCCACGCAATCGACGTCGGCCTGTAGACACACAAGTATCAGATTTATAGAAAATCGTCCCAACATGTAAAATTGGAAGTGAATGAATTTAACGTCTCAGAAAAATCATTGGACATGTAGAGATGGTACCTCAGTTTAAAGCCTCATCTAGCAAAGTATACTTTGAGGGAGTAATCATATATTTTCCCCGAAATGCAAATATTTCATATAGAACTAATGACTGCATATATTTGATCATTAAAAGTATGCGGAATTATTATACTGAATTTATTACATTATCACAGCCAAAATGGCTGTGATAATGTAATAAATTCAGTATAATAAAAATTAATAAATTTATCCTTAAATTGAAAATTTCTCCCTCAAAGTATACTTTCCTAGATAAGTACACTTTGCCATGTTGGTGAAATAGGCCACTGATAATCAAATCCAATGATCTAGCCCTAGACAACTATCCATCCTTGCCCATATTAAAGATGAAATGGTGATACAAATTTAGGCACATAGCAATTTTCTTTCCTATAATTAACAAGAAACTAGGTAAAGACATGAAGGTCGCTTTTTTGTGGTCTGTAAACATGAAAATGATTAAGTAATTGAAAAGTAGGTCAAGGTCAATGGATGCTCGTATGACATACTGCCGTCATCCAAGTTTGGTGGTTGTAGCCATTACAGTCCTTCTATGCCCTACAATGTTTAATTTCAATCATGGGAAGGCAAGTGACAAATAAATTCTGACTTGAATATTAAATGGATAAATAAATGATAAGATACAATAACTCAGCCGTAAATGTACGTACCTGTCTCCATCTTTGGAGGCCAGTTCAAATTCCTTCTGGACGTGCAGTCTCTCTATCAGTGACTTGAAGTCCCGGGTACTTTGTTCAAGCATCATGATCACCTCCTGATAAAAGATTGATTGGTTGGTTAATTGGATGGCTGGTTGGGTGTTAGATTGTGTGATTGATTGGTTGGTTGGTCGACTGAGGAGTTAAGTCATGTTTGTTAATAAACAAGGTTAAACAGAAATGTCAAATTAAAGGCCCCGGGTCTCAAATGTGGATAAAATCGATGAAGTGGTTGATAGTCGAGGGGATAATTAATGGTATCAATGGACAGTCTGGCATATCGGATGGGAATTGGGAACTACTACTGTTTCAGATTAGAGTGTCTCACAAGTCAAAATTGACTGGCAATTTCAATAGGTAGGAGCGACACTACAATGAACACATTTATAAATACAATCCCAGCGATACCTACATTATATGTGACAACCCACTCAAGAGCACTCTCTTCATATATCATGTTGGCAAGTCTCATACATTGTGTCCATGTTCCTTCAAAAGTAAATAATATTTACCCATCCTCTAGCATCAAACATTACCTGATAAACAGAATACCAGGCTAGTGTCTGTTGATATCAAGTTTATCAGGCTAGGCCTGATAAACTTGATATCAAAAGACACTAGCCTGGTATTTAATAATTCATAATAACAAGAAATCAGGAACACAGATCAGCGATGTACTCCCAAAAACGTCAATGCAAATTAATTAGTCATTTGACCATGCCAATCCGATTTACAGTTACAGAGATCGTAGGTACCAAAAAACTTTAACGCAAGTCTCGGACAGACAGGCGCATGGATAGACGTCCCTATAATACACCCTTTAAGTGGTATATACATTGTTCTGAAACAAAAGAATGACCACCTAAGAAACTAGACAAGAATTCCGCCACGGAAGCGGTGTCGCGCCTGCTGAGGCATTTGACCGTGAACATTACAAGTAAATAAATTAGCTTGACCTTCAGAATTTGGATGTGGGGGTGTGCATAATGAAGCATCATCCGTAGAAAAACATTGATGTGAAATATTATCAATGTCTGGAAAGGGGTTAAAGAGATATTGTGAAAAAACAATAACTTTGAACGCATTTCTGTTACAAATCCGGTGAACATTACAAGTAAATAAATGACCTTGACCTTCAGACTTTGGATGTGGGGGTGTGCGTAATGAAGCATCATCCCTAGACAAACATTGATATGAAATATTATCAATGTCTGGCAAGGGGTTAAAGAGATATTGTGAAAAAACAATAACTTTAACGTATTTCTGTTACAAAACCGGTGAACATTACAAGTAAATAAATGACCTTGACCTTGATAATTTGGATGTGGGGGTGTGCGTAATGAAGCATCATCCCTAGACAAACATTGATGTGAAATATTATCAATGTCTGGCAAGGGGTTAAAGAGATATTGTGAAAAAACAATAACGCATTTGCCTTACAAAAAAAGCGGACGACGACGGAAAAAGCGCCGACTATAGTCGCGCCTCTGTAGTCGATCAGTAGTGAGGGTAATTATATTAATGTGGAAGGATGTATCGTTACTAAGTAATGCATGTGTGCAATATGAAGATATTAGCTGAAGGCAAAGAGAAATTATAGGTGATTTGAGAAACTCTTACAAATACTTTCAAATAAGTAAACAGACGGACGGACGTATGATCAGTAGCCAGTGTCAGTAGCGAGGGTAATTGTATTAATGTGGAATGATGTACAGTTACTTAGTAATGTATGTGTGCGATATGAAGATATTAACTGATGGAAAACAGAAATTATAGGTGATTTGAGAAACTCTTACAAAAACTTTCAAAAAATAAACGGACGGACAGACAGACAGACGGACGGACCAACCTCGGACGCACGTACGTACATCCAGACATTACAAAAATATAGTGAGCCCCACATACTTTACACTCCAGAGCGCTCTCGTCCTGTTCGCACGTCTCGTATATTGCATCCACAGCCCGCTGCAGATTATCAAACAGAAACTTCCAGTACCGAGCCCGCAGGTCGGGCTTCTTGTTACCGTCAGACTTGGGCGACTTCGTGGGGTCGGCCTTCTGGGCGCGGATCTCGGTGACAGGGTACTTCGGTATGGGCTTCTTCACCCGCCGCGATCTCGACCGATCTACAAACAGGGAATTGGACATTTTTAACCCTTTAAACACTATACTAGAGACTTCTATAGCGGTGTTTGCAAACAATGTAGATCCAGCTGAGCCGGCTCGTGACAAGCTGACTCATTAGGGTCTGCACCTTTGCAAATAACTTGTTTACGTCGCGTTATTACATTGACGTCATTCGGTAACGTTAAGTGACGCCGTTCAGCCAATGAAACGTCATTTTTCAATTCGTTGTAACCTGAATATTTGTATCAGGTCAATGCATGACAAGACAGTATGTTATCAGTCAGTGTGAATAAGGCCAATGCAAAGTTTGTTACCTGATAAAACACTGTACCAGTGAGTTCAGCTTTAACCCTTCAGGGCTCCAGATAAGGAATTAGTAATTGGGTATTGTCACTGCATCATTTCTGAAGCAATTGGGTATTTCAAAATTTTAATTGGGTAAAATAAAATCACACTACTGTTTACACATCAAAAGACAGCAAGTATTTAATAGTTTGCTTCGAAATGAAAACATGTCTTGGCATTTCATTAGAATTGTCTCCTTGGAGACAATTCTAATGAAATGCCAAGATGTGTTTTCATGGAAAATAAGAAAAATATGCTATATCTGTGGTCGGTTTATTGTTTTCTGCAGCATGAGAAAGGTACCACAACATTTTTATTGCTTTTTGATACTCTTTTGATACTGATTATAAATGGGTTTTTGGTAAAAAATTGAATTGGGTATTTAAGCAAATACGCAGCTTATCTGGAGCTCTGCCCTTTCAACATACAGCCCTGTATAGCATAGTAGGCAAACAGTGTAGATCCAGATGAACCGGCTCGTAACGAGCCGTTTCATCAGGATCTGCACTTTTTGCAAGTAATTTTGATATTTGTTTAGGAAAAATAACAACCCCTTCTCCTTAATGGACAAGACTGAAAATCATTTTGTGACATCTGAATTGGTCAACAAATTGGCAGTGCGGTTTTTTAGGGATGAAAGGGTTAAAGCAGACAGACATTCCATAGGCAATATCAGATAAAATATAACTGTAATACATCGCTTTAGTTGTAAAGTCCTGGCTAAAATATTTTATAATTCCCGCCATAATTGGTCGGTTAATTGCCCACATTGGATCATGTGTCTAGGTAGAGACGTTACCTATGTTGGGTGCTGACGCCGACTGTACAGGTACATTGTATATGACGAGGTTACGCGCCGTCCGTCCCTCTTGCTGCACGATTTTCTTAACCTTGTCCGAACTGTTCATCCTGGGCAGGCCATCGCGATACTGCAACAAAACACAGCGTGTCACTTAACCCTTGAAGTACATGTACATCTTGGTGTAATATAATTGATAGGAGTCTGTTGCCCTGGATTTTCTATGTATGATTACCTACATTATATCATATGTTCTACTGTGCATTGTCAGTTCCTTATCAAACACCAGCAGAGATGAAACCGGCTGATAGCTGGAATACACAAAGATGGCCACTGAGTTAGCGCCGATCTGCACTGTTCGCCATTCCATCAATGAAACACCCGCCATGCCTCTGACAAGTAATATGGATCAATAATTCCAGCACAAAAATATTTACACAATTCCCTAACATTTGATTGGTCCGTAGCAAGTCTCTGTCCAAAATTTATATCCCAGTAAACTCCATGCCGAACTACTTTCCATAACCGTCAGGCGCAGTTAAAATAATTCTTAAGAAAATGGAAAATAAACACATTTTCTTAATGAACTTATTTCAAATACTGGAATTATAAGGAATGAATGGCCTTTTTGTTGAAATAAACTTGGAAAAGTCGCGGGAATACTGGACGAGGCCTTTTTTTCGAAAATTGTAATTTTTTATCGCTTCGTCCAGTATTCCCGCGACTTTTCCAAGTTTATACCCCGATAAATTCCACAAAAAGGCCATTCATTCCTATATCATTATCAGGCTACGGAAGTGTACTACACTGGTCACCAATGCCATAAGCCCCATTTCTCCAGTCACAGCCACATGAGACACGCCACAACATGATCTGCACAATTTCATGAAATACATTTACACAATTTACAGTATTTTCCGTAAATGGTGTCAAAAGTTGACAAAATTTTCAGAGTACATGCGGTAATTCCGCATGTACTCTGAACATTTTATCAACTTTTTACTTTATTTATGAAAAATATTGTAAATATAAACGTATTTAATGAAATTACGCAGATGTCCGAAGGTACAAAATCACATGGCGCGCCTCATATCACTACAGATCTATGCTGAGAGTTACTGACAGAGCCTGTATTTCCAGCCAGTTGTAAACAAATACCTGACAATTCACAATCCCAGGATGTTGATATAAACAGCCAGTTGTTACTGTGTTACTGTGGAGCCAGCTCATGGGAAAGTAACTCTCTCCTGAGAATGTATACTCAACAAAACTAGAAACGTCCCTGTTTTATAGCCGGTGTAGCTCTGTCTATGTATGTACCACATGTTCAAAGTACATGTATTTTAAACCGTGGCAATGTTCAGAATACGATCGTGTAGAGTTTAGCCGATACACACGGTTTACATAGCGGCCAGTGACCGGAACGTTGATTTCCACTTTTTGCACGTGCACGCTATACTTGTCATCGATAAGGTGATTCAGTTCATGTCGTACCATTCATGCGATAGGGGCTATTCGGAAAATTAAAAAACTTTTTTAATTTTTCACTGTTTTCGATATGCCACGGCTTTCCGAAAACGAGCGAAATCAGGCAATTGGGATGCTTGCGGGTGGGATGGCCGCCAGGGCGGTCGCGCCTCGGTTTGGTTGCTGTCGGAAGACGATTGATCATCTTGCAGCCCGGTACCAGCAGACTGGGGCTGTTCACGACCGGCAGCGACCTGGTAGGCCTCGTGTAACGACGGCTAGAGCCGATCATTACATTACGTTGACGCACTTACGTCAACGTCGATTGGCAGCCACAGTCACTGCTAGGCGATACGATGTCTCAGGGCAGACCATTCGCAACCGGTTACGTCATAACGCCCAACCAATCCGGGCACGCCGCCCGTACACTGGTCAGATAATGACCCAACGTCACCGTGCTGCCAGACTGTTATGGGCGCGACGTCATCTGAACTGGAGAAGGGCTGACTGGAAGCGAGTTTTGTTCACCGATGAATATCGGTTCACAGTTAGTCATGCTGACGGAAGATTACGGGTATACAGGCGTAAAAATGAAAGATTCACCGATTGTTGCATTGTTGAGAAGAACAGGTTTGGGGGAGGGAGCGTAATGGTCTGGGGTGGGATCATGGGAAACCGGAAGACAGATTTGGTTGTTGTACAGGGCAACATCAATGCACAACGTTATGTTGCAGATGTGCTAAATGCACATGCCTTACCATTTATCCGTCAGCATGGTCCAGGTGTGACATTGATGCACGACAATGCCCGCCCTCACGTAGCCAGGGTCACCACTCAATACTTACAGCAAAACAACGTCGACGTCATGCCATGGCCCGCGTCTCCCCGGATTCTCATCCCTTGAGCACATATGGGATGAGCTGGGCCGCCGCAAAGCACGAGCTAACCATCAGATTGACAATGTTCGCGATCTTACACGGGCGTTACAACGGGAATGGAGGAATTTGCCCAACGCACTGGTATTGCGTTACGTCACGTCGATGCGGCGTAGGATCATTGCATGCATTCATGCAAATGGTGGCCACACTCGGTACTAACGAGATTTACTGAATTTGCCACATTACTTATTGAAATTCCATCTCTAAACATTAAGTAACACATTTCTGAGTTTTTTGTGATATTTGATTTTGACCCCTACCGCCCTTGGCCGGTTATCTCTCGAATATTTAACAAGATATCCAAATGCAATTTATTGGCTTTGATACAGAAATGAATGAACATGTTTTTATTTTTTCCATTTTGATTTTTAAAAGTAACCCTTTTGGTTTTTGATGAATCTTTCCTTAAACATGGAGGGACGTTTCTAGTTTTGCTCAGTATAGCTCGGACAATCTTAGCTGAACAATTGAAAAAAACTGTGGAAAAGTTAACTAACCAAAAGTGATAAGTATTCATAAGCACAGTTGTGATGGTCAAAAGATCAAGGTCAACATACATGTGTGACATTTGTCTTATGTAAACAACAGTAAAAACTTTTAATGTGTGAAAAACTTAAAAGTTGTCAAGGTCAAAAGGTTAAGGTCATATTAAGGGCAGCATGGATGTGTGGCATTTGTCCACAGGTATGCTGTGTTGAAATATTTAAGTAATCCTTCACGGGATATAGAAGTTATGCCAGACACAAGGACGGGCAGACTCAAGGACACAGTCCAAACACTAATGCCTCCGGCTCTACCGAGACCGGGGGCATAAAAAAGCATAAACTCAGCTAATAAAGTGTGCATTAGCAAAATCCTTAGGTCATTCTCCACGAAGGAGAAAGCAAACAAAGAACACTTCATACGCAAATTCGGAAATATGACTGTGTCATAACACTTATGTAATTCACTGTAAAGTAATTAGAGTAATACATCTGTCTTTTATATTTATGCATCCCAGAAAATATAGAAGATAGATGAAATAGTAAGACATCCGGAGAGCTGAGATTATCTAAGACATCCGGAGAGCTAAGATTAATTGATTGATCGCGGTTTTACTTCCGTTCAACGACAGGGTCAAGACGGACCTCATAGCAACTCTAGACATTATGGTTGTAAACCATGGATATACATGTACCGCCTTTGGCACTTGACCCTAAAAAGTGTTTCAGACATTGTGGAGGTCAGAGAGGTCAAGGTCATTGGAAGTGTGATTGTGTCGCACATGTGCATGCGTCACATGTGTGAATAAATAATCCATTCAGTAGTACATGTAACCATGTGATAACTGATATAGAAGTTACGGCATGATGGAGAAACTTGTAAAATATTTTTGACGTAAATTAACACGGACGGACGGAGGGACGGACAGAACCTCAAGAGCAAAGCAATATGCCTGCCGAGCTGCACGTTGCTGCCGAGCTGCTCCCTGCTCCATACCTCTTGTTGGAAAAGTCGCGTCCAGTTTTCCCGTGTGAGGGTGGCAATTTAACACTATCTCTTTAATGTCAAAGCTGTATCAATAAATTATTTATAAAGAACATACACATGCAGAAATTTGTTATTTTACCGTGCCAATGTGTTTATCTGACATTTACATGTATATCTGGTAAATTCAAAAGCTTCATTTCGTTATTTTGAATGTTGAACAACAACTAGAGAAAAGATCGCTTCCAAATGATTTCCCTGTTCTACTATTTACCGTGAGAGCTGAGACCCCATTAACCCTTACGACGCTGAATTAAATGTTGTCGTCTGCTGGGAATGTTTTATTTTCAATATTTCTCGACAAAAACCTGCTTTTGACAGCACATGAGAATCGTCTCCAGTGGAGACGATTCTCATGTCTGTCAAAACCAGGTTTTTGTTAAGAATTAAAGCAAAAATGAAAAACAGCAGACGGCAATTTCCGTCAACAGCGTAGGAAGGGTTAATATAAACATTGGTCACAATAACAGCCCAATCTGTCCTGTTATAATGATTTTACAGTTGGTTTACAAAACTGGGAATAAAAGGATAACCAATGTCAAAGTATGTACATGTATACTTACATGTGTATTATTGGCCTATGAGTGTTTTTAACACGACTGTGAAATGTTTAAACTGCTCACACATCAGACTGTCGCAAAATGCCAGAATTGGGCTGTTATTGTGACCAATGTTTATATAATGGGGTCTCAGCTCTCACGGATACAGAAAATATAAAAGACAGATGAAATAGAAAAACACACCCGTAGAGTAGAGCTAAGATTTTCTAAGCTAGCAACTTATAGGCTTATTCCTCAAAGTTCCCATAACTTACACACAGCGGGATGCACCGCTAATCTAGTCATAAAGTAATCGCAAATATCGTGAATTACTTTCTGTAAGCAACCGAGATGCTTCAGTACATTTCTTCAATAGCGCAAATTATGGCGACAACACATCTTGAAAATCCAAATTATATCTATAGTACATGTACATGTAAATGAAATGTATAGCAGTATGCAAGTACATGTATCTACAAATCTTACTCTACTTATAATCGACTTACCTAATATATAATAATTATGTAATTATCCAATTAACAAGGAACAAATCACGCTGGCGAAATTAAACATTTACATATCTTCCAAGAACTGTGAAACTTGACGATCATGTACAGAAATAGGTGCTATGAATACACATCAGTGGTAGTGCTTGATAACAACCAATTACGCTATAATTATTATTATTATTTATCCGCGAAAAAAAAAAAAATCAAGTTGGGAGGACGTTAGAATCGCCTAGAGGCGATTCTAACGACCTCCCAACTTGAATGCCGTTTGCGTGATTGGTTAGAAACGAGAATATGTTATAAAATTTGGCAAGAAATAAGAAACTTATCGAGTCACCCTATACAGGTATATGCTATAAGTAGAGATGATAATTACTTTTCCTACCTTATCACTATGTGGGTGAAGTCAAGAAGTGATAACACTATGTATTATTAGACTACCTGTGGATGTAGCATATCTAAGGTCTATTCTTAAGAAAACGCAACATATATGTTAACGGTACACATACAGCGCTCCAGATAAGTATATTTTGGGAGGGTAAATCAGAATTGAAATAGATCCGATGGGAGTACAAATCAGCATTGACATTTCAGCATTAGAAAATTGTAGCTGAAAATATGTTGTCCAACACTAAACTTTTTATTCGAGCGCTAGCGGAGAATTATACAACCAGTCTACAAGTATCAAGTACAGATGTACATATTTGTGTACGTCTGTTCAGTTAACATTTTTATGAAAAGTTGGAATAATTTTAGTTTTAACTACATGTACTACGATTCAAGTTGGTGGTAAAATACACTTTAAAAATCTAGTTTCATTAAGTTAGTTAGAAATTAGTTTATTTGGATGATGTAGGCCTCAGTGGCCCATAACATGTACATTTGAACAAATATCAATGAATATCTAACGGAATTATAATGTGTTGCGCTTGTTTAACCCTTTCCCTGTTTTGCGATATTTCGACTCTTCCAAATCGAAAACATCTGAATAAAAGAATCAAATGCTGGGTCAAATGATGGTTAAATTATCTGATAGAGTAGAAAACATTGTGGGAAAAGGAGAAATTGCTTGTTACAAACAATTTCTCCTTTTCCCACAATGTTTTCTAAAGACATTTTCTGCAGAGGCGTGAAAAGTCGTTTCTATCAGGGTTAACAAATGGTAAACATATATGGAAATTGTGTAAATCGTTTCATGATTAGTTGAACCCAAAATTCTATAAAAGTCATCCAAAGACTTGTTGGAACACAGATGAGCAGGTAGGTGTATATATTTTAGAGGGACCTTACAATGCTGAATTAATTTGTGTCGTCTGCTGAATATTTTTTATTTTCCATTTTTCACATAAAAAACTTGGTTTGGCAGCACTTTAGAATCATTCCAACAGAAATGATTCTAAAATGCTGCCACACCATGTTTTTACTGAGAGAAAGGATAAAATATGAATTAAGAGCAGACAACTATTTTCGGTTCCCACATTCTAAGGGTTAAGGCTTAACCTTACATGGAGCCCGTTGCATATACCGTACTTATTCTAATAGTAGTTGGCTGTCAAACTGTAGAGCCATCAAAATATTTTCGCTAAAATATCACATCAAAAGCATATTATACAGATCTACGCAGAATTAGTAAACAATTATTTAATTGTAGATCAGTGCATTGTATTTCTGAACCCAAATGCACATATCAGACGCTTGATAATATCAGCGCTCCAGATAAGGGGCGTATTGGCGTATTTTACGCAATTATTTTAGCTGAATACACATTGATTACCAAAAGTGGGAGTGCAAAATACGCACAGCAATGTGAAAATACGCATTGATTTTCAAATTGAGTAGTGAAAATACTGTCATAAAGTTGAAAATTCTCTTAGTTGAGCTGCAAAAAGCAAGTGAATTTAAAAATAAATAAATTATCCTTTGTTCCTATAGTAATGAGGAAAATCAATAATCAATAATCCATTTGTAAAAGTAAAATACCAATGATTCTGAAATCAGGAGGTATAGTACGCTTTAGACACAAAGCTTATCTGGAGCACTGATACTAATTTAAAGGTACATGCCCACTGAGTGGGCACAAAATGTTCTTTATAGGTCTTAAATAAGTGTATAATAATAATTAAATTGTATCACTATCACCTATTCCACCATTCTAAAAATTACAAGTGCCCGCTGGTTGTAAAGATGCGAAATTGTAATTTGAAATTTCAAATGGCCACCGATGCATGTTGTTTT
>CM055276.1:50390940-50458844 GCA_029237695.1 Conchocele bisecta | reverse complement strand
ACATTCCATAGGCAATATCAGATAAAATATAACTGTAATACATCGCTTTAGTTGTAAAGTCCTGGCTAAAATATTTTATAATTCGCCATAATTGGTCGGTTAATTGCCCACATTGGATCATGTGTCTAGGTAGAGACGTTACCTATGTTGGGTGCTGACGCCGACTGTACAGGTACATTGTATATGACGAGGTTACGCGCCGTCCGTGTCCCTCTTGCTGCACGATTTTCTTAACCTTGTCCGAACTGTTCATCCTGGGTGGGCAGGCCATCGCGATACTGCAACAAAACACAGCGTGTCACTTAACCCTTGAAGTACATGTACATCTTGGTGTAATATAATTGATAGGAGTCTGTTGCCCTGGATTTTCTATGTATGATTACCTACATTATATCATATGTTCTACTGTGCATTGTCAGTTCCTTATCAAACACCAGCAGAGATGAAACCGGCTGATAGCTGGAATACACAAAGATGGCCACTGAGTTAGCGCCGATCTGCACTGTTCGCCATTCCATCAATGAAACACCCGCCATGCCTCTGACAAGTAATATGGATCAATAATTCCAGCACAAAAATATTTACACAATTCCCTAACATTTGATTGGTCCGTAGCAAGTCTCTGTCCAAAATTTATATCCCAGTAAACTCCATGCCGAACTACTTTCCATAACCGTCAGGCGCAGTTAAAATAATTCTTAAGAAAATGGAAAATAAAAACACATTTTCTTAATGAACTTATTTCAAAATACTGGAATTATAAGGAATGAATGGCCTTTTTGTTGAAATAAACTTGGAAAAGTCGCGGGAATACTGGACGAGAGGTTTTTTTCTTTTTTTCGAAATTGTAATTTTTTTAATCGCTTCGTCCAGTATTCCCGCGACTTTTCCAAGTTTATACCCCGATAAATTCCACAAAAAGGCCATTCATTCCTATATCATTATCAGGCTACGGAAGTGTACTACACTGGTCACCAATGCCATAAGCCCCATTTCTCCAGTCACAGCCACATGAGACACGCCACAACATGATCTGCACAATTTCATGAAATACATTTACACAATTTACAGTATTTTCCGTAAATGGTGTCAAAAGTTGACAAAATTTTCAGAGTACATGCGGTAATCCGCATGTACTCTGAACATTTTATCAACTTTTTACTTTATTTATGAAAAATATTGTAAATATAAACGTATTTAATGAAATTACGCAGATGTCCGAAGGTACAAAATCACATGGCGCGCCTCATATCACTACAGATCTATGCTGAGAGTTACTGACAGAGCCTGTATTTCCAGCCAGTTGTAAACAAATACCTGACAATTCACAATCCCAGGATGTTGATATAAACAGCCAGTTGTTACTGTGTTACTGTGGAGCCAGCTCATGGGAAAGTAACTCTCTCTCCTGAGAATGTATACTCAACAAAACTAGAAACGTCCCTGTTTTATAGCCGGTGTAGCTCTGTCTATGTATGTACCACATGTTCAAAGTACATGTATTTTAAACCGTGGCAATGTTCAGAATACGATCGTGTAGAGTTTAGCCGATACACACGGTTTTACATAGCGGCCAGTGACCGGAACGTTGATTTCCACTTTTGCACGTGCACGCTATACTTGTCATCGATAAGGTGATTCAGTTCATGTCGTACCATTCATGCGATAGGGGCTATTCGGAAAATTAAAAAACTATTTTTTAATTTTTCACTGTTTTCGATATGCCACGGCTTTCCGAAAACGAGCGAAAAATCAGGCAATTGGGATGCTTGCGGGTGGGATGGCCGCCAGGGCTGGTCGCACCTCGGTTTGGTTGCTGTCGGAAGACGATTGATCATCTTGCACGCCCGGTAACCCCCAGCAGACTGGGGCTGTTCACGACCGGCAGCAACCTGGTAGGCCTCGTGTAACGACGCTAGAGCCGATCATTACATTACGTTGACGCACTTACGTCAACGTCGATTGGCAGCCACAGTCACTGCTAGGCGATACGATGTCTCAGGGCAGACCATTCGCAACCGGTTACGTCATAACGCCCAACCAATCCGGGCACGCCGCCCGTACACTGGTCAGATAATGACCCAACGTCACCGTCTGCCAGACTGTTTATGGGCGCGACGTCATCTGAACTGGAGAAGGGCTGGACTGGAAGCGAGTTTTGTTCACCGATGAATATCGGTTCACAGTTTAGTCCATGCTGACGGAAGATTAACGGTATACAGGCGTAAAAATGAAAGATTCACCGATTGTTGCATTGTTGAGAAGAACAGGTTTGGGGAGGGAGCGTAATGGTCTGGGGTGGGATCATGGGAAACCGGAAGACAGATTGGTTGTTGTACAGGGCAACATCAATGCACAACGTTATGTTGCAGATGTGCTAAATGCACATGCCTTACCATTTATCCGTCAGCATGGTCCAGGTGTGACATTGATGCACGACAATGCCCGCCCGCCCCTCAACGTAGCCAGGGTCACCACTCAATACTTACAGCAAAACAACGTCGACGTCATGCCATGGCCCGCGGTCATCCCTCCCCGGATCTCAATCCCATTGAGCAACATATGGGATGAGCTGGGCCGCAAAGCACGAGCTAACCATCAGATTGACAATGTTCGCGATCTTACACAGGGCGTTACAACGGTAATGGAGGAATTTGCCCAACGCACTGGTATTGCGTTACGTCACGTCGATGCGGCGTAGGATCATTGCATGCATTCATGCAAATGGTGGCCACACTCGGTACTAACGAGATTTACTGAATTTGCCACATTACTTATTGAAATTCCATCTCTAAACATTAAGTAACACATTTCTGAGTTTTTGTGATATTTGATTTTGACCCCTACCGCCCTTGGCCGGTTATCTCTCGAATATTTAACAAGATATCCAAATGCAATTTATTGGCTTTGATACAGAAATGAATGAACATGTTTTTCCATTTTGATTTTTAAAAGTAACCCTTTTGGTTTTTGATGAATCTTTCCTTAAACATGGAGGGACGTTTCTAGTTTTGCTCAGTATAGCTCGGACAATCTTAGCTGAACAATTGAAAAAAACTGTGGAAAAGTTAACTAACCAAAAGTGATAAGTATTCATAAGCACAGTTGTGATGGTCAAAAGATCAAGGTCAACATACATGTGTGACATTTGTCTTATGTAAACAACAGTAAAAACTTTTAATGTGTGAAAAACTTAAAAGTTGTCAAGGTCAAAAGGTTAAGGTCATATTAAGGGCAGCATGGATGTGTGGCATTTGTCCACAGGTATGCTGTGTTGAAATATTTAAGTAATCCTTCACGGTATAGAAGTTATGTCCAGACACAAGGACGGGCAGACTCAAGGACACAGTCCAAACACTAATGCCTCCGGCTCTACCGAGACCGGGGGCATAAAAAAGCATAAACTCAGCTAATAAAGTGTGCATTAGCAAAATCCTTAGGTCATTCTCCACGAGGAGAAAGCAAACAAAGAACACTTCATACGCAAATTCGGAAATATGATGTGTCATAACACTTATGTAATTCACTGTAAAGTAATTAGAGTAATACATCTGTCTTTTATATTTATGCATCCCAGAAAATATAGAAGATAGATGAAATAGTAAGACATCCGGAGAGCTGAGATTATCTAAGACATCCGGAGAGCTAAGATTAATTGATTGATCGCGGTTTTACTTCCGTTCAACGACAGGGTCAAGACGGACCTCATAGCAACTCTAGACATTATGGTTGTAAACCATGGATATACATGTACCGCCTTTGGCACTTGACCCTAAAAAGTGTTTCAGACATTGTGGAGGTCAGAGAGGTCAAGGTCATTGGAAGTGTGATTGTGTCGCACATGTCTGCATGCGTCACATGTGTGAATAAATAATCCATTCAGTAGTACATGTAACCATGTGATAACTGATATAGAAGTTACGGCATGATGGAGAAACTTGTAAAATATTTTTGACGTAAATTAACACGGACGGACGGAGGGACGGACAGAACCTCAAGAGCAAAGCAATATGCCTGCCGAGCTGCACGTTGCTGCCGAGCTGCTCCCTGCTCCATACCTCTTGTTGGAAAAGTCGCGTCCAGTTTTCCCCCGTGTGAGGGTGGCAATTTAACACTATCTCTTTAATGTCAAAGCTGTATCAATAAATTATTTATAAAGAACATACACATGCAGAAAATTTAAATTTGTTATTTTACCGTGCCAATGTGTTTATCTGACATTTACATGTATATCTGGTAAATTCAAAAGCTTCATTTCGTTATTTTGAATGTTGAACAACAACTAGAGAAAAGATCGCTTCCAAATGATTTCCCTGTTCTACTATTTACCGTGAGAGCTGAGACCCCATTAACCCTTACGACGCTGAATTAAATGTTGTCGTCTGCTGGGAATGTTTTATTTTCAATATTTCTCGACAAAAACCTGCTTTTGACAGCACATGAGAATCGTCTCCAGTGGAGACGATTCTCATGTGCTGTCAAAACCAGGTTTTTGTTAAGAATTAAAGCAAAAATGAAAAACAGCAGACGGCAATTTCCGTCAACAGCGTAGGAAGGGTTAATATAAACATTGGTCACAATAACAGCCCAATCTGTCCTGTTATAATGATTTTACAGTTGGTTTACAAAACTGGGAATAAAAGGATAACCAATGTCAAAGTATGTACATGTATACTTACATGTGTATTATTGGCCTATGAGTGTTTTTAACACGACTGTGAAATGTTAAACTGCTCACACATCAGACTGTCGCAAAATGCCAGAATTGGGCTGTTATTGTGACCAATGTTTATATTAATGGGGTCTCAGCTCTCACGGATACAGAAAATATAAAAGACAGATGAAATAGAAAAACACACCCGTAGAGTAGAGCTAAGATTTTCTAAGCTAGCAACTTATAGGCTTATTCCTCAAAGTTCCCATAACTTACACACAGCGGGATGCACCGCTAATCTAGTCATAAAGTAATCGCAAATATCGTGAATTACTTTCTGTAAGCAACCGAGATGCTTCAGTACATTTCTTCAATAGCGCAAATTATGGCGACAACACATCTTGAAAATCCAAATTATATCTATATGTACATGTACATGTAAATGAAATGTATATAGCAGTATGCAAGTACATGTATCTACAAATCTTACTCTACTTATAATCGACTTACCTAATATATAATAATTATGTAATTATCCAATTAACAAGGAACAAATCACGCTGGCGAAATTAAACATTTACATATCTTCCAAGAACTGTGAAACTTGACGATCATGTACAGAAATAGGTGCTATGAATACACATCAGTGGTAGTGCTTGATAACAACCAATTACGCTATAATTATTATTATTATTTATCCGCGAAAAAAAAAAAAATCAAGTTGGGAGGACGTTAGAATCGCCTAGAGGCGATTCTAACGACCTCCCAACTTGAATGCCGTTTGCGTGATTGGTTAGAAACGAGAATATGTTATAAAATTTGGCAAGAAATAAGAAACTTATCGAGTCACCTATACAGGTATATGCTATAATGTAGAGATGATAATTACTTTTCCTACCTTACACTATGTGGGTGAAGTCAAGAAGTGATAACACTATGTATTATTAGACTACCTGTGGATGTAGCATATCTAAGGTCTATTCTTAAGAAAACGCAACACATATGTTAACGGTACACATACAGCGCTCCAGATAAGTATATTTTGGGAGGGTAAATCAGAATTGAAATAGATCCGATGGGAGTACAAATCAGCATTGACATTTCAGCATTAGAAAATTGTAGCTGAAAATATGTTGTCCAACACTAAACTTTTTATTCGAGCGCTAGCGGAGAATTATACAACCAGTCTACAAGTATCAAGTACAGATGTTACATATTTGTGTACGTCTGTTCAGTTAACATTTTTATGAAAGTTGGAATAATTTTTAGTTTTAACTACATGTACTACGATTCAAGTTGGTGGTAAAATACACTTTAAAAATCTAGTTTCATTAAGTTAGTTAGAAATTAGTTTATTTGGATGATGTAGGCCTCAGTGGCCCATAACATGTACATTTGAACAAATATCAATGAATATCTAACGGAATTATAATGTGTTGCGCTTGTTTAACCCTTTCCCTGTTTTGCGATATTTCGACTCTTCCAAATCGAAAACATCTGAATAAAAGAATCAAATGCTGGGTCAAATGATGGTTAAATTATCTGATAGAGTAGAAAACATTGTGGGAAAAGGAGAAATTGCTTGTTACAAACAATTTCTCCTTTTCCCACAATGTTTTCTAAAGACATTTTCTGCAGAGGCGTGAAAAGTCGTTTCTATCAGGGTTAACAAATGGTAAACATATATGGAAATGTGAAATCGTTTCATGATTAGTTGAACCCAAAATTCTATAAAAGTCATCCAAAGACTTGTTGGAACACAGATGAGCAGGTAGGTGTATATATTTTAGAGGGACCTTACAATGCTGAATTAATTTGTGTCGTCTGCTGAATATATTTTTTATTTTCCATTTTTCACATAAAAAACTTGGTTTGGCAGCACTTTAGAATCATTCCAACAGAAATGATTCTAAAATGCTGCCACACCATGTTTTTACTGAGAGAAAGGATAAAATATGAATAAGAGCAGACAACTATTTTCGGTTCCCACATTCTAAGGGTTAAGGCTTAACCTTACATGGAGCCCGTTGCATATACCGACTTATTCTAATAGTAGTTGGCTGTCAAACTGTAGAGCCACCTCAAAATATTTCGCTAAAATATCACATCAAAAGCATATTATACAGAATCTACGCAGAAATTAGTAAACAATTATTTAATTGTAGATCAGTGCATTGTATTTCTGAACCCAAATGCACATATCAGACGCTTGATAATATCAGCGCTCCAGATAAGGGGCGTATTGGCGTATTTTACGCAATTATTTTAGCTGAATACACATTGATTACCAAAAGTGGGAGTGCAAAATACGCACAGCAATGTGAAAATACGCATTGATTTTCAAATTGAGTAGTGAAAATACTGTCATAAAGTTGAAAATTCTCTTAGTTGAGCTGCAAAAAGCAAGTGAATTTAAAAATAAATAAATTATCCTTTGTTCCTATAGTAATGAGGAAAATCAATAATCAATAATCCATTTGTAAAAGTAAAATACCAATGATTCTGAAATCAGGAGGTATAGTACGCTTTAGACACAAAGCTTATCTGGAGCACTGATACTAATTTAAAGGTACATGCCCACTGAGTGGGCACAAAATGTTCTTTATAGGTCTTAAATAAGTGTATAATAATAATTAAATTGTATCACTATTCCACCAGTTCTAAAAATTACAAGTGCCCGCTGGTTGTAAAGATGCGAAATTGTAATTTGAATTTCAAAATGGCCACCGATGCATGTTGTTTTCTGCCCATATCTCAGCATTCGGTGCTTCAGTTGTTTATTTTGTTGCCTATATACATGTGTTAGCACCAGAGAACACAATATCAACATTGTAACAACATTGGTATTTGTATGGCAGCCAATATCAAATTTCAAAATAGCCACCGACAAAAAATCTTTTTACACATATTTATATCTCTACAAACTGAATTAAGGTAGCTTTCACGTTCATATTTGATCTAAAATTACATGTATATCTCAGTAGGTATATCACATATAATATAGATACTTATTACTCTTTTGGTGCATATCAAACCGCCCAGCTCTAAGATAATACCTTGGTCTCCGGCATCTTAGAGTGGTGCCATAGAGTGGTGCCATAAAACAGAAGCGGCTGCATACTGTTATCATTAGCAGCAGCAGCAACAACAACAATAATGTTTACCTACTTACATGTATCTGTGTTAATAACACTCTCTTGAAAAGTGCTAACAGAAAGTCTTAAAATTCCCATTTTCACTTATTGTTCAAAAACATCTAAATACTGATCATATTCGAATTGTCCCTAGTGCATAATAGCCGAACAGTACCGGTGTAACAGGAAATCTCCACCCCCCCCCTGGAAATCTCCCCCCCCGGGGGAAGATTCCCAGGCTTAAGCCTAGGAAATATTCCCCCCTGCCTGGAAATTCTCCCCCACCCCCACCCCCATCACCACCTTCACAGACACTGTCCACAAAACTTTTAATGTATTTTCATATACATTGTTGATATTGATTGTGCTCAAGAGCATACAAAATGCACATGCTAGAACCAGTCTGTTGGTAACAGAGGACGTAATATCCCTACATGTATACCCAACTAATATAGTCATAATGTATGTCTGCTTGTGGAGAAGTATGTGAATAGGCGAGGCAGCATTTTCTATAAAAGAGCTCTCCAATTTAGTATAATATCTATACATAGACAATATAGTGGTGGTGGGGCGGTAGAGATTCTATTTACCGGTATATGCAATAATTCCCCATTACCGTACCATAACTATTATGTTACTGTGTATGTTGGCTGGTAGAGAGTTCTCTAGGTTAAATCTCTACCATAGCTGCATATGATTGGTATAAATGTATAGCACATGGTGGGGGTGGGTCTCGAAAATAACAAGAAACGAGGCAAAGCCACGAAGGCCAGGTTTTTTCCAAGCATAGACACTTGGATAACATTTTAATTATACCCACTTTTTGTAGACTAGATGGCCGTGGCCTGCATGTCGCACCTTGGGGCGAGGCATGGACACTAAAAAAATAGATATAGTAGATGGAAAAACATTAACAAAAAAAATAATTTAACCGGACACACGGACGGACATATGCCAAAATGCCGACGATATCGCCCTTTCCGCAAGCGGGCGCGACAATGATGATAAACACCCATGTGAAGTATCAAGGTAATGGGTGAAGCAGTTGCAGAGATATAGTACACGAAAAAAGTTTAACAAAAAAATTCAAAGTAATTTGACCTTGACATTGGGCACAGGGGCCGCACGGTTGGGGGTTAGAATGAAAATATGGATGATGATAAACACCCATGTGAAGTTTCAAGGTAATGGGCGAAGCAGTTGCAGAGATATAGTATAACAAAGAACTTTTAACCAAAAAACTTTAACCAGACGTACGTTAAAAAGTTAACGTTGAAAATGGCTAAGTCAATTACGTAGAAATAATAGGTGAAGGTAAACAAAATAGTTAGTTGTATGTGGTAAGCACCCCTTGGTTATGAAGCTGTGAAAGTTTGGTGGTCCTAGGTGGTACAGTACCAAAGAAATGGACTTAAACACGAAAACTTAACATTGTAAACGCGAAAACTTAACATTGAAATTGGCTAAGTCGACTGCGCGGAAAAAATGGGTCAAGTTAAAAAAAAATAACATGTTGGATAGTGATATGTGGTGGGCACCCCTTGATTATGAAGCTGTGAAAGTTTGGTGGTCCTAGGTGGTACAGTACCAAAGAAATGGACTTAAACACGAAAACTTAACATTGTAAACGCGAAAGAATAGCAGGTGATTGCGGGAGTATTTCTGATGAAATGTATATGGTGTGAACAGATAGATTTGATGGTATTGAGGGAGAGAAAGAATTTTCTAAGAAAATATTCCCCCCCCCTCTGAACCATCTATATGCATAGCGTATGTGAATGTATCTTTGTAGACAAGAATAGCCTATTTCAAGATTTGAGATATCTGATCTGAAATCAAATTGATATGAAATGTATGTGTATAAATGGATAGCATTTGGCATGTATTTAGGGAGTGTGTGGGTGGGGGGAGATTTTCCTAGGAAATATTCCCCCCCCCCCCCCCCCAGCCACCATCTACCATATGCATAGTGGACGTGGACATCTCTTTGTAGACAAAAATAGACCACGATTGGGTGGAGTATATCTGATGAAACAAAATAATGTATGTTGGTGTAGAACAGACAGCATGTGCCATGTATTGGTGGGGGAGGGGGGGGGGAGATTTTCCTAGGAAATATCCCCCCCCCCACCATCTACCATATGCATAGTGGATGTGATTGTCTCTTTGTAGAGAAGAATAGCAGGTGATTGCGGGAGTATTTCTGATGAAATGAAATGATGTATTTTGTGTAGAACATATACAGTTTGGCATGTATTGAGGGAGATTTTCCTAGGAAATATCCCCCCCCCGCCACCATGTACCATATGCAAAGTGGAAGTGAATGTCTCTTTGTAGAGAAGGAGAAGAATTGCACGTGATTGGGGGAGTATTTCTGATGAAATGAAAGTTGGTGAAGAGATAGCATGTGGCATGTATTGGTAGGGGGAGGGGAGATTTTCCTAGGAAATATCCCCCCCGCCACCATCTACCATATGCATAGTGGACGTCTAGGAAATTCCTAGGAAAATCTCCCCCCCGCCCCCACCACCAATACATGCTATCTGTTCTACACCAACATACATTATTTCATCAGAAATACTCCCCCAATCGTGGGTTATTCTTGTCTACAGAGACATGCACATCCGCTATGCATATGGTAGTTGGTTGGGGGGGAATATTTCCTAGGAAAAATCTCCCCCCCCCTCCCTCAATACATGCCAAATGCTATCTGTTCTACACCAACATACATTATTTCATCATGAGGGAGGGGGGGGTATTCTTGTCTACAAAGAGACATTCACATCCGTTATGCATATGGTAGATGGTTGGTGGTTGGGGGGGGGGGGCAATATTTCCTAGGAAAATTCCCCCCCCACCAATACATGCCACATGCTATCTGTTCTACACCAACATACATTATTTTCAACAGAAATACTCCCCCAATTGTGGGTTATTCTTGTCTACAAAGAGACACCACATCCGCTATAAATCTCCCCACCCCCCCCCCCCCCCTCCCTCAATACATGCCAAATGCTATCTGTTCTACACCAACATACATTATTTCATCATGAGGGAGGGGGGTTATTCTTGTCTACAAAGAGACATTCACATCCGCTATGCATATGGTAGATGGTTGGGGGGGGGGGGATATTTCCTAGAAAATTCCCCCACCCCCACCAATACATGCCACATGCTATCTTTTCTACACCAACATACATTATTTCATCAGAAATACTCCCCCAATCGTGGGTTATTCTTGTCTACAAAGAGACATCCACATCCGCTATGCATATGGTAGTTGGTTTGGGGGGGGGGGATATTTCCTAGGAAAATCTCCCCCCCCCCTCCCTCAATACATGCCAAATGCTATCTGTTCTACACCAACATACATTATTTCATCAGAAATACTCCCCCAATCAATTGTTATTCTTGACTACAAAGAGACATCCACATCCGCTATGCATATGGTAGTTGGTTGGGGGGGGGGGGGATATTTCCTAGGAAAATCTCCCCCCCCCCCCTCCCTCAATACATGCCAAATGCTATCTGTTCTACACCAACATACATTATTTCATCAGAAATACTCCCCCAATCGTGGGTTATTCTTGTCTACAAAGAGACATCCACATCCGCTATGCATATGGTAGTTGGTTGGGGGGATATTTCCAAGGAAAATCTCCCCCCCCCTCCCTCAATACATGCCAAATGCTATCTGTTCTACACCAACATACATTATTTCATCAGAAATACTCCCCCAATCATGGGGTATTCTTGTCTACAAAGAGACATCCACATCCGCTATGCATATGGTAATTGGTTGGGGGGGGGGGGGGGGTACATTATTTCATCATGAGGGAGGGTTATTCTTGTCTACAAAGAGGCATTCACATCCGCTATGCATATGGTAGATGGTTGGGGGGGATATTTCCTAGGAAAATCTCTCCCCCCTCTCTCACCCCCCGCCAATATGCGTCACATGCTAACTGTTCTACATGAACACAAACATTTTTACTTGATCAGAAATCTTCCCCCAATCTTGTGATATTCTTGTCTATCAAGGGACTTACACTATGCATATGGTAGATTGGGGTGGGGTGTTATGGAGGTGATTTTTTTATGTTCCCCTTTCTTATACTACCAAATGGCATACATTGTGCGTGCACATGTTTGGTGGGAAATAATTCTGCTTTGTAGCATTCAAACACAAACTTTTGGGTGGGGGGGGGGGGGGAGAATTTCCAGGGTGGGTGGGGGGGGGGGGGGGGGGGGGGGGGGGGGGGGGGGGGGGGGGGGGGGGGGGGGGGGAGAATTTCTAGGGTCGAGCCTGGAAATATTCCCCCCCCCCTCCACCCTCCCGGGGGAAGAATTTCCTAGGATAAATTCCCTTCCCGGAGGGGGGGGGGGGGGGTGGGGGGGGGGGTGGGAGGAAATTCTTCCCCGGGGGGGGGGGGGGGGGGGGGGGGGGGGATATTTCCAGGTTTGACCCTGGAAATCTTCCCCCGCAGGGGGGGAGGGGGGAGGGAGAAGATTTCCAGGGGGGGAAATTTCCTGTGACACCGGTACTCGGACTGTGCATTACTTGGTCAATGATTTGACATGTTTTATTTAATAATGACAATGCCTATTCCTGCCAATGCCAAATGTGACAAAAAATGTCATGACATGATACGTTCTGATTATGTTACACACTGTTACTGTTACACAAGTGCCCATCTGTATGGCGACTCACATAAATCAGTTGCGTAGCCAGTGGTGTGCAAGTGGTGCGAACACACTCCCTAAAATTTCGGAAAGAAAACTGGTTTCAGCTCTCTTAGCAGGATATTTTAAAAGTTAGAGCATTCCAATGCATGCTGATTGGTTCCGAGATGTTGACAGCACTAGCATAGCGTGATGTCTGTCCAAATAAAAATAAGTCTGTATCTGTTGCTGGTGATTGCGATCGAAAGTCTGAGCTCTGTCAATATATTGGTGTGTAAAAGCAGATTGTCAGTGTAATCAAACAGCACATTACTGCTGATCGGGATGAGAGCTGGCCCCTCAATGTAGGAGCTGTCCGTTCAGCTATGCATATTCTGAGGGAGTCAACGGGTCAACGGGGTCGTGTCCCGTATCCACCTGTCCGAGGGGGGAAAATCCCAACTTCAGAACTCAATATTTACAATCAAAATATATATTCAGTCCTGAAATTAGAACAACCTGATCTGGTGCCAGGCCCTCGCCACACCAGCATCATTTATCCCATCCCCTAAAAGTAATAGGATTAGCGCTAATCTTACTTTTATATATGGGGCATAGCCTGACTCAACTCTCACATACAAGAAAGCCAAAAATGTACATGAGGGCCAAATACGGTATAGTGGGTTCCGGAAAGTATGAACCCAAGCCAGCTTAGTCGCCTTTTATGACAAGCAATGGCTACTGAAGCACTATTCTCAGGATCAGTTGATCCCGCTCCGGTGCCTGCACGGGGCCATCCTGGTATCTTGAATATATACAGGTTGTAGAAAATGAACATCATGCTCGGTATCGTAGGTTTCTGAATGGACCATTGGAGCAATGCGTGTGTGAAATGTGAAGCAGATCCGAGCAAGGAATCAGACATTATAAGACAGTTACCCCAGCGTTAAGGTTTCGAACGCACCAATGTCTGTGACCTTGACCCTGGGCTTAGCGGGGGCGGGACGAATGTGGATTTGTCACAGCGTGGTAGAGGACCATTGGAGCAATGCGTGTGTGAAATGTGAAGCAGATTCAAGCAAGGAAACAGAAATGATAAGCCAATTACCCCAGCGTTAAGGTTTCGGGACGGACGTGCGGATGTACGGACGCCGGTAACACTATATGCCCCTCACCATTTGGTGGCGGGGGCATAATTAAAACTGATTAAATATTAATAGTGTTTTACCAGGGTTGGTAGGGATTGCCCTGTAACCCATGTGTAAAACATATCTAATATACCATTCAATGTTAAACTCATGTAAAATGCAGTTAAACAAACCAAACATGACTTAATAAAAGTACAGTAGGATCGGTAGACATTGCCCTGTCACCTAAATGTAAGCTACATTTAGCTTACTGATCAATGTAACACACATACAAAATGTATCGTACCGACCAATTATGACTCAATTTAATTAATGTAGGGTTATGCTGGATTGTCACATCGGGCTATAAATGTCACCCACATGTAAAACAGTAGTTTCATATGCTGTCCAGTTGAATATGAAGTATTAATTGTGAATTTGAAAAGGGATGCATCGACTCCGGTTACAGTATGTGGCAAGAGATGTTCTGGTTGTATTGCATTGTAAACATTTTATGATCCCTCCCCTCCCAAAAAAAATGATTGTGAAACTACATTGTACCGGTATGCAAGTTTAGCATCTGTTCACCTCATTGTTCTAATTTAACTTTGCTGTTTCATCTTGTATTCTAAAAGGTTCAGTATTTTAGTGTGTATTAGTGAGGTGATGATATAACACAATATATTTTTAAATGGAAGTTTGACTTGATTGATGTATGAAAACTGTAAAGCAACACAAGAATTCCGCCACGGAAGCGGTATCACGCCTGCTGAGGCATTTGACAATAACTTTAACGTATTTGCCTTACAAAAAAAAACGGACGACGACGGAAAAAGCGCCGACTATAGTCGCGCCTCTGCTAAAGCAGGCGCGACAAAAACCAAGCATCCAAGTCACTTGAATGCCAACACGATTTTATATTGTCAGCTATTTTCAAATTCAATACAGCTGTACATTTTCTTACATGAAAGACATACATGTATGCACCAAAATGATGCCTCTATGTGTATAAAATAGCGTAATTTGGACAAAACAGCATTTTCTTAGCGACCATTTTGATTTGCAAGTTGGTTTTCTCTACTAAATCATCTATTAGTATCAATAGTGTGCTAGCTCCTATTGTACAGTGAACCTATAAACATAGGTATAGGCACCATAGAAAACTTTTAGGCGACTCATTGACCAAGATATGAGTAATCAAAGTACTGAAAGTACTGACTGGCGGGAGACAAGTAGCCACTTGTGAATTTGCATACTCAGAAATTCCTTGTTAGAAATATATTCGATGTTGATTATTGGATGTACAATCTGCAAATTTGGAGAACTTGATCAGTTACTGGTGTTTGTAAAATACAGCCTGCTCTAAACACAAATAGGTTGATGAAGCAAAGGTGCTTTATGTCTGACTAATAAACCATTTTACGAGGTATATTGCAGACGTATTATGTGAAATCTTTTCAAAATTATGACTGGGCGTAGGCCTACATACGTGTATGCTGCATGAACGGCAAAATGTTTTCATGAATTTTGTTTCACTCACCCAGAGGGTAATTTTTCGAAAATCGCCCGTAAACCACAATATGAAAAAGAAATGGCCTTCGACTGCGTGGTACATGATATGGGGGGCGTCTCAATAACAGCAATTTGTTCTCTTCAAAAGTAAAGTTGGGCATGTCAACTATTTTACACATAATGTTGAGCATTGCCGTACGTTGCTATTAATAACTTGCTTTCAGTTCACTCGCTGACTTTAAATGTTACCTGACTGTTGTTAATTGCGAACGCAAATTGAGCCTATTGAGACATCCCCCGATGAACATAAAATCACGATCCCAATAGCGATACAGGGGGCATCTCAATAACAGCAATTTGTTCTCTTCAAAAGTAAAGTTGGGCATGCCAACTATTTTACACATAATGTTGAGCATTGCCGTTGCTATTAATAACTTGCTTTCAGTTCACTCGCTGACTTTAAATGTCACCTGACTGTTGTTAATTGCGAACGCAAATTGAGCCTATTGAGAGTCCCCCGATGAACAGAAAATCACGATCCCAATAGCGATACAGGGGGCATCTCAATAACAGCAATTTGTTCTCTTCAAAAGTAAAGTTGGGCATGCCAACTATTTTACACATAATGTTGAGCATCGCCGTTGCTATTAATAACTTGCTTTCAGTTCACTCGCTGACTTTAAATGTCACCTGACTGTTGTTAATTGCGAACGCAAATTGAGCCTATTGAGACGTCCCCCGATGAACAGAGAGCCACTTCCGAAAGTAGACCCATGCAAACGGCCAGAATCACGATCCCAATAGCGTGGAGACAGTATGTCTCCCGCCAAAAACAAAATCCAGACTATCACCTGTGAGAAATTTGTTGGGAATGGAACATATAATTTATTTCAATTGTCAGAAATTTTGCCTCTCTGATTGTATGCAGGGGTATAGGCCTGGACTATATACAGATATAATCAATTAGTATGGTAATATCTATTTTACTGAGAGTGTTTGTTTGTTTGTTGGGGTTTAACGGCCTATCAACAGCTAAGGTCATTTAAGATTATTTTAATAAGAGCTAGGCCCTCTGGGGCCGGATTCCTCAGTATCCACCTCCTTCTTTTCTCCTCATATGCAGCCTATGCTCAATAAATGTAAATCCATCAATTAAAATATTCAGACGATCCTAAATGTGCACTTACGAACATTTTAGTCGTATGAAGTTTAGTGAAATGGGCCCCATATCCTGGTTTAGTGAAACGGCCCCCAGGCAATGGTTGAGAACTTTATGTACACACATCGTTATTTAACTACAGTACATAAACTATTGTAATATGCAACGTCTGGGTAGTGGACCCGGGTGGAAATATAACTCTTAGCGCAGCAACATCGTACGTAGCAGTTAGTAGTATTTATTTGACTATGTGAAAGGTGCGAATCAGTCCGCACGAGCGCCCATGGTCGTATTTGCGTGGTCATAAGGCATTGAATATGTCCGCAGGAAATGAATACGCCATAGGGTAAGGGAATGGTTTATCCTAGCATGAAAGGGGGGGGGGGGGTTGTCGTAGCATGAGGTTATTTGGTGGGGGTGTTTTGTCTGGGTGATTATGTCCTACAATTGTTTTAATCAACCTTGTATCAACAAAGGATGGTATCACATTAGTACTCACATTGCTTAAACATCGTTTAGAGAACCAATTATATAGCGGCATACTGTCATTTCTCTTAATTCTGCGCATCGGCTAATGCATCAAATTTAGCCTTGCATAATAAAATATGTTTATCACATTCTGACAGTTTGGTAAAAGGTTATTCAGAATATAGTCAAAATGTGCAAAATCCTCAGACCCTGCTAAATGAATAGCGGTTTTATTTAGTAAATTAACTGTTCAATTAAGAAACTAACCTGTCATGATGTCACTGGATAGTTCTACTTCAAGTTTAATACCAATTTTTCTACGCTAATGCAGTATGATGTTCGCCATTTTTGCTTACACTACGCAGCATTAGGAGAAAAAAATATGACATTGCAAACACCCATGTGATGTCATACATCACACAATTTACATCACTTACTGACGTCAGAACGCTATGACATTTTACCTCCACAGGGCTTCTTTGAACTTTGTTGAATATTCAGGGAATTTTGACTGAATATGGGAATGCCAATGACATTTAAATTTGTTTGGAAAGCCTTCGGTTCAGAATTAGCCGACACCATTGTGCATGTCGAAAATTCATCGAACACCTGGAGTTAACCCCCAAAATCACTGCAGGCATATTCGAGCCTTATGGGCACGCGAATACGTCTGCGGACATATTCGCACCTTTCGTTCGAAACCCAGATTTAACCACAGGCATTCAGTGTGTTTCTGCTTTCATCGGTATCACCCTATATATATGAACATTTAGGCTTCTAACTTTGGTCGGACATGACCTCGTATCATAACAAATTCCGCGATTTTGTTAACGCTAATGAGAATATTTTGGCAGAAAGTGCACATGTTCATTTGAGAATTATTGTTATCTTGCTAAAATAGCATAGTTAGAACATAATTATGCAAATAATATTGAATTATAGCTTCTTTTCCTAGGTCGAACACAACCTTGTATCATAACAAATGAAATAATGTGTTTACAGCTCTAACGTCAATATCGTAGTGGCCAGTTCATATTAGTTTGGGGGCAATAGTTCAGAATCCGGCACCTCATGTTAATTTTTCTTTCTTAGTGGTTTTGTATTCCTCTGGGATCCAACTTTCCGAAAAATCCAGGTGCCATTTTTTAAGACGCTTTCAAGTCATTTGAAGGTCATACATGATCGTAACACGAACACTTAACATTGAAAGTATTAAAAAAATATAATTTGACCTTAACCCTGGGGCCCGAGAAAAAAATTTAATAGTCCTATATTCATCTACATATCATACAAAAGGGATGTATAAAGTTTGATGACTGTAGCTGATAAGGTGTTGAAGTAATGATCGTAACACGAAAACTTAACATTGAAAGTATTAACAAATAGAGTTTGACCTTGACCCTGGAGACCGCCAAAATTGTGTTTAATAGTCCTATATTCATGTACATATCATAGTAAAGGTATGTATAAAGTTTGATGACTGTAGCTGACAAGGTGTTGAAGTAATGACCGTAACACGAACCGTAACACGAAAACTTAAAATTGAATGTATTAACAAATAGAGTTTGACCTTGACCCTGAAGCCCGCCAAAAAAATTGAATAGTCCTATATTCATGTACATATCATAGTAAACGTATGTATACAGTTTGATGACTGTAGCTGACAAGGTGTTGAAGTAATGACCGCAACACGAAACGTAACACAAAAACTTAACATTGAATGTATTAACAAATAGAGTGTGACCTTGACCCTGAAGACCCTGGGGCCCGCCAACATTTTTTTAATAGTCCTATATTCATGTACATATCATATTAAACGTATGTATAAAGTTTGATGACTGTAGCTGACAAGGTGTTGAAGTAATGACCGTAACACGAAAACTTAACATTGAATGTATTAACAAATAGAGTTTGACCTTGACCCTGAAATTTTGTTTAATAGTCCTATACAGTCAGAATTCGTTACAGCGGCACACGTTACAGCGGCATATTCGCCTCCCAGCACAATAAGCCGCCAAACCAATCGGCATGCTCTTTAATCTGCTCGATATACCGGCAAATTCGGCTTCCGGCAGGGAATTCCCGCAAACGAATACACAGTTTAAGTCTTATTTAATGTGCGTTATAACGGCGCCGTTACCCGGCGTCGCTGGTACCAGCGCTGTGACCCAGCTCTGTTATCCGGCATTAAATGCCGGAAACCGATATTCGGGAACCAGTCACTGACCATATAATGTGTGTCATAACGGCGCCGGTACCCGGCGTCGCTGGTAGCAGCTCTGTTATCCGGCATTATGTGCCGGAAACCGATATTCGGGAACCAGTCACTGACCATATCTAAACAATTTCACGGCTGATTAACCCCGACTTGCTGTCATAAATCGCGGCAATTAACGTGTCGGTACCTTGTCACCTGTTGTGATGTACTATTTTGCAAACATCAATTAAGAAATGAAGTTAGCAACTAAATGTACAAGTGATATTAAATCCAGCAAGGGACAGATAGATTGTAAATAAAAAAAATATCATAATCGTGAACAATTTAAATAATTATCGTGTAACATTGCCTCTGGGGCGAGTTCAGATAGGGACGAATCGTCATGTAAATATTTAAAGGGAAACCACTCTACATGTTTTTGCTTCGTATTTTTATAAATTTTAGCATGTAAATTAAAACAAACTGTTTATTAAAATATGTGTTTCTTTTCTATATGTGAATTGCTAACAATAAAGAAACAATTTCACAGATAATCAGATATTCACCACGCGCTCTACAATTAACAACAGGTTCGCCTGTAACCTAGACTTTGTCAAATACCGGATTAGATTTGAATGTTGTTGGTTTCCTCGATATAAATTCGTATATATGCATTGCTTTATCAATGTGGTGACAAATAAGTATATATCTCGCCGATAATGCTAATGTAAAATGACAGCAAATAGCGTCGATACAATGCGTGGTTACCAATTACCGACATGTTCCAATTACCGGAATTATCACGACAGTCTGATAGCGAGGAGAAAATCGCTGATTCTTTATACCGGCATATTCGTTATAACGGCAGATTCATCTCTGACGAACTATGCCGTTGTAACGAATTCTGACTGTATTCATGTACATATCATAGTAAACGTATGTATAAAGTTTGATGACTGTAGCTGACAAGGTGTTGAAGTAATGACCGTAACACGAAACGTAACACGAAAACTGAACATTCAATGTATTAACAAAGAGTTTGACCTTGACCCTGAAGACCGTGGGGCCCGCCAAATGTTTTTTAATAGTCCTATATTCATGTACATATCATAGTAAACGTATGTATAAAGTTTGATGACTGTAGCTGACAAGGTGTTGAAGTAATGACCGTAACACGAAAACTTAACATTGAATGATGACGCCGCCGACTCCGGAAAAGCAAAACCTGTCTCACTTTCCGCTTCGCAGGCGAGACAAAAGCAATGGCATGAAAGGGAATGGTGCACATCTATAATATGTGCGGGATGCATGTGTGAAGTGTCAGATCGATTGCTTGAAAACTGTGAGAGATCCTGGCGGAGTTGATTAGACAAACTTGGAATACAAAGTATGAAGGCTCTCAAAACGGTGAGATAACTCTGGCGTTACAAGTGGAGATGTATTATATTTGGATGGGTGAAGAGGTACTCACTCATTTTACCCGCGTGTTAAGTTTCATGGATATATTCCACAGAATAAACAAGATATTACAATAATTAGTTATAGACAGATGGACTGACATCTAGACAGACTATTCTGTTGGGGGTACACACTAAATAACTTTCATCACTTCATAATATTTAAATCTACATTTAGTGTTTGTAAACCAAATTGCTAAAAAAAATCAAGTTAGAAAATAGATTACTACACATTTGTGCTTCCATGCATTGAAAAGTTTGTCAGCGGTTTCCCCAATGACGTCATTTAAATGTTTTAATATACTAGATCCGGGGCCACCTATTTCATTCATAAACGGACGTAAACATGGCGTTGACAGACGCTGTCTTCTGCAAAATGTGATATGTTTCTAAAAAAAAAACAGATTTATGCATGTAATACGATATGAAGAGTAAAAGTATATAAATAAAATTATACAATTATTGTACATATAGCGAGAAATCATTTGCCATTTGTGCATATTCATGAGATGATCGATGATGTAAGGTTGCTAATGAAAACAATACCGAGGCCGCTTGATTTTGTGAATTATTTTCTTGATGAACTGACATAATAAGCTTGTACATGTACTTACCAAATATACTTTGACTGTCCAAATACCATCAGAAGTTGTATAATTTATGAAAATGTTGACTTCTAAAATACCGACACCAGGTAAACAAGAGATTCACAAGGCGGAAGTAAACAGGTGCGCGAAATCATCAGATGCGCAAAATCACCGGACACAACTGTATATAGAGTTATACCGATGAAAGCCGAAACATGCCGAATGCCTGTGGATTCAACTGCAATGTATTCTGTTTCCCACTACCTACAAAAAATGCAAGGAGGGTGGGTAGCTATGTACTATAGTTGATGCCGTTGTTTGGACCGGCAGTAAAGCGCCGGCATTGATCACCGGTAGCTGTTCGATCACAGCTCTTCACCGACGTATGTGAAGTTATCATTACTTGCCGGAGGAGGTGGTTTTCCCCGGGTACTCCGGTTTCCCCATCATTCATCTCACGGAGTAATGCAGTTTAGGCCAGAATTGGCCGCCCTCATTACTCTGATTAAATATTATTGACTGTACTCTGCATCGTCTGAAATCAAACTTTAAAATTTTGGACCATGACCGGTGGGATTTACAGCCAAAACGCCCCTGAATTGGTCAAAACACCCCCATCAATTAGTCAAAACACCCCCATTTTGTTTGTCAAATATTGAACTTACATGTATTCTGGTGGTTTTATATGAGTGCTTTACTATACTATACTATACTGTTTTCATTTCAGGTACGCGTTGTGTACGAAGAATGTCTGTACGGGAAGAATTATGACGACGATATTAGCGTATGGTATTTTTGAGTGTTCAATGTTAATTATTGCATAACACAGCAGTTCATTTTGTTATTGTTATTGTCAGTGGAGACATGGACATTGTGTTTGTATGCAAACCGTGTGCGGCACATATTCCACCGGTAGACCACATCGACGACGACAACAGCGACGACATCACGCCCGCATTGGTTTCGGACAGCGACTCCTTCCGCATTGAGGTCCCATTTGAGGAGCCAGTCATTATTCACGAGAATAAATATATTTGAAACAAAAAAAATTATAATGAAATAAAAAATACATGATGAACCAATTATGTTTTGTTTTCATTCACCAAAGTCAAAACGCCCCCAAGTCAAAACACCCCCAATTTGACTAAACCACAATCAAACAGGTCATGTTTATTGAAAAAACGGACTCGTTTATCATGTGAAAAAGGCTCATACATGTCCACTGAATTACTGTACAAATACAAATAATAATGACACAAAAAAATTGTATTTAAAAAAAATAAAAAATTATGGGGGTGTTTTTTTTTGGGGGGGGGGGGGGGGGTGGGGGTTGACCAAAGTTGGGGGCGTTTTGACTTGGGGGAGATTTGACTTAGGGGCGTTTTGACCTGCTTCTGACCGGCGGTATGGTACATGACCATTTCTTTATCAATTCCACGAAACTATAAACTGTCAGATTTAGCTCAGAAGGCTAAACAACTGTCAGTCTGATACTTGCACACACACGCCACTCACTAATATATGGGCAATTACTATACCGCCGTTTATTATTATATCTTTTTCTTTCATCTTCAGAATATGTGAAACAAATTGTCATCTAACCAAATAACAACCGATAAACGCCGCACCTGAACTCGAATAATAGCATCTCGTATATAACAACAAGCCGCAAAATGACAGTAGCCTGGGCCCGAAAACATATTACATCATACTCTGCATACGGTAACCCAATATCGATAATTCCCTGCCTGATATGTTTTGCCCTGGTCAACCCTCAAATATCATCATTATATAGGATAACAGTGTTACGGCTTCGTCTCCATAAATAACATGCATCCACACTCAGCCGTTTTCACGGTCATACATACCGGCTTCGTGCGATAGGAGAATGAACTAGCTAGGTTAAATTAACCGCCTCAATGCCTCCTTCATTTAATGCACATATTTTGACTGTATGGCAGATATTAGTAAAATCGGAAACAAACGCCAACGGTCAGTGCCCCCCCCCCCCCCCCCCCCCCCCCCCCCCCCCCCCCCCCCCCCCCCCCCCCCCCAAAGGCACATTATGAGCTCAAATGCCCGTGTTTAGAAGGTCCTCGGTCCAATTCCTACCATAAAAAGGTATCTATAGCAGCGAGCCTCATACTTACATTGCCTGTATGAGCGTTGTTGTTTTTCCCACGGCTGCTGTGCGACTGTGGACCCGGTCCCCCTTGGCCTTGCGATCGATGCGAAACTTCGCCATTTTCATTCCGCGTTCTCAACGCACCTGGGTGACGCTTTCTCCTTACATCGCTCATTTTGATTACTGGGTTGACGCCACTGCGTATTGTCAAGATCGGTGCATGAACAACGTGATGATGAAGTTTTAAAACCAACTTATTTTGGAACAAAAATAAACATGATCTGTCGAGCAACAAATATTTTGTGCGGTCCCGCAGTAACTGCTCGGTCTATCCGCACGGTATTTGTCTATTCTTCTTCTTCCAGTGAACGTCAGAATTATTTCGGTCTCAAGTACATTCGTTCTCAAGCCATTATCCACCCATCCATCCATCCATATATACATGTATGCATATTGCTTTACACGCTCCTTACGGGTATTAGTAGGAGGAAAAGTGCACGTTGTAATGCTTTAGTGGAGTAGTAAAAGGGTGAAAAGTAAAACCAGATTGGTGCCGTTGGTGCCTATATATATAAGAGTAAGAGGAAATAAAGTGATATATTTTGTTAGTATAGCATGAAAAAGATAAAAAGAGAGATACAAGTAACCGGTTCTGGGCACCTAGCAGTTGACCAGCTAGCCGACTGTCTGTTCTTGTTCTTGTAGATAATTTCTGCTTTCGTAGGCACACCAGGTTGAGCACTAGTAGCTGTCTTTCACCAAATATATTGTATTGAATATTGTTCGCCATCACCACTTGTTACCAGTTTGTGTGCACCGCACTGTCGTACTCCGATCGGGACGTTTCAGTAAGAGTTCCAGTTTGTGGTAGCTCAGGCCAGAGATATATATAGGCTAACCAAAATAGGCACAGCGAATGACACAAACGCCACCTAGCACCGGCTTAAGCGCTACTCGATGTAAAAAGGAACACACAAACACCAGAAAGTGAAATGATATTCTAAGAATGTGACTCCACTTTTTTTCTGTAAGTGACATTATGTCTACAAGTTCATTGGTTTTGTATTCATTAGCATGCCATTACCTGGTTACGTTTTTGATTGTTCCTATTCTCAATTAATTATTTCTCATTTATTTGTCAACTTCATGGACATCTACATGTTATTATATGAGACGCACCATGTGAATAATTTGAACCTTCAACCATCTGCATAATTTAGTGAAATATGTGTACATTGTATATATGAATAATTAAAATTATATTCCGCATGTACTCTGAAATTGCTGTGAAACTCTGAAGTTATATACAGAAATTATCATGCCTCTACGGAAATTATTCAATTTTCTGTAAATAGATTTCATGAAATTACGCATGTGCCCAAACATACAAAATCACAAGGTGTATCTCATGATCGTGACCACAATTTGAAGTTTTCTACTTCGAAAGGCGGTCCAAATTTGTGATCACTACATGTAATTTATTCAACACATTTATAGAGTAAGACATATTTAAACATATTTATTGTGAATTTACATGCGTCTGAAATCGCTGTCATGTCAAATCACTAGTGTATAATTATGTACATGTATGTATAGTTCTGTACAATGAAGTAGTAATGATTCATTTTTGTGTCAAATATTTAACCACATCATCGGAGGTACCTGGTACTTGAGAGCTAAATCCTGTTATGCCCCATTAAGAAGTAATAAGCTTATTAGCTAATCATGTTACGTTGTGGCAAGAGGTAAGTAACTTCTGGTGTGGCATGGATCTGGCACCAGGTTAGGATATTCTAATTTTTAGGGCTGAATACCGTAATTACCCTAAATATTCGGACACATAACCAATTGCTGTAAATGTCCCAAACCTTGGACAATTTGATTATGTTGCCCAGTGAGGCATCCATTGCATTCTGTCAAGATGGCAAATAGTGCAGACCCTGATCAGACTGCTCCTTCAGGAGCAGACTGCTCTGGGTCTACACTGTTTGCTCAGACACTTGTGTCCGAATACTTAGGGTAATTACAGTATATAGTTTATGTAAATATTGAGCCTTGATTTGCGGAATTTTCCCTCATTTTTTACAGGTTGAATGCGGGATAGTCCATCCTGTTGGCCCGGCTTTAAATGACATTATATGTTGATAGGCTGTTAAACAACAAATAGTCAATCAATAAATAATCTTCAATGGTTGAGTAGTAGAATTAGAACTTTGGTTTAGGAAAAACATACATGAGACTGCCATGACACACGGTACATTCCAGACTGTAAACCATATATCAGGGAATTACTTATTACTCCTATGTCCCGATTCCCGAAGGTTCAAAGTCTCATAACGTGCAAAAGTAATTAATGTTTTCTCCATTTTCAAATGTAACCGTTTACATGTCGGTTTGCATATTTGTGGGTTTAAGTGCTTGTCGAAAGCTGTCTCCCTTGCGTGATTGTGAGATGTTTGCCAGTTGTTTTCGTTCTCTTCGAGCAGTAGCATACCCGCGCACTGTCAAGAAAAGGTTGACTACATCGTCGGTTATAATATCCACATTAGTTTCATCTTCATCGGAACTGTCATCAGTACTATGGATGGGAAAAAGTTTATCTCTGCACATTTTTGTTGTGTAATTTTCCAGTACTTTCTCTTTTAGTACACATTTCTGGAGAGAGTTGGCAGATAGAGTTTACACTGACATTCTTTCTAATACCAATTCCATGCTGCGAATGAAGTTGAATAAGTCATCTGATGGACGTTTAAGGCCACCCCTATCTTTTTTATCAAGCCATGTAGAATTACTCATGGAAAGATCCCTCATTGCTACTTGACAGTAATTTCACACATGCTAACTTTTCATCCCGAATACTCGACTTCTTTATTTTGCTATACTTTTTTTTGAGCGCGTGAACTATGTAGCCAGAAATGTAATAAAGCACCTTTTGATCTTGACTACCGAGATCTTTTTCATCCACATCTGATATTTGCTTCATATGCTTTCCCAGTTGTTGAAAGAGGCAATTTATAATTTCAAGTAAGAATATTTGCATGAAGTCATTGATGCTGTCTTTATGTGGACAGTCATTGTTTTTCATGCTGTCTTGAATATCGCGCATAACGTCATCTTGATCGAATTTGTGGAAATTATTGAAAAACTTTTCTCTGTCGTGAGTTGTATCCAAGTTGATTGGCGTCTTGTTAGTTTATTAAATACAGACCTTAAACTTTCTTGTACCTCTGATTATTGCACAAAAGTCAGCAATAGCAGACATAGCAGGGGTAAATGTGGTATGAAGTGGATTTGATTTTATTTCACTGATGGCTCCATCATATGCGCACGGAAATATTATGTCATTAAACACCATCTTCAATGAGTTGTGTAGGTTTTGGTGTCGGTTCACATGCTTGGCTCATTTCTTTATCCGGGACATTTTCTGCACATTTGGGTGATCTGTGCTCTGAAGCTGAAACATGTTTAATATGCATTTATGTATGGCACGCCGTTCTTATATTTATTCCCGAAACAAGTTATCTACTAAACTTTACTAGATATCTTATATATTATGATAGATCTACTAAAGTTTATAAGATATCTTATATACTTTTTTATATAAAAATACTACTAAAGTTTAGTAGATATCTTATAAACTATATGGTGGGTGGTGGGTGGGAGCATGCGATGGGTAAATTTAACGATCGGCGTTCATCTTGACTTTACCGGAATGCCGATTTACATGGTTTGGCCCTCATTTACCTACATTTCGGCCCCCTGGTACTTGAGAGCTAAATCCTGTTATGTCCCATTAAGAAAGTAATATGATTAAAAGCTAATCGTATTGCTTTTGGGGTGAGCTAAGTGATTCTGGTGTGGCATGGACCTGGCAACCAGGTCAGGATATAATTCTAATTTCAGGGCTGAATATATCTAAGGATCCCAGGTTCGAATCTCGCAACACCCATAATTTTCGGTTTCATTGAGCATCTTTAAGACAACATTGTGAAAGCCTAGTCCTATAGTCTCGACAAGCAAGGTCCTTGAGCCAGTGCCGTTGTTAAATACAAGCAATTGGAACTCTGGGGATGCCTATCCTATGTTTGGAACTCAAACCCACACAAAGTTCCCTACTGTACATGTACGTCATCGTGTCTTTCATATGCATCATGTCATTTATGTGTCCAGTGTGATAAAATATTTATATGTAAATGTCAAATGAGAATGGTAAACACAATAATACCTTGTTTTCTTCTAATAACAATTATTGAAAGATGCATACCACACATAAATATTTTTTTTACAGAAATTAAATGGATACTTAATTTTGTAATCATTCCACACGTTGTGTGTGTAAAATACAGTCACTTCTGATGTTGGAAACGTGTGAATGATTACAAAATTAGGTATCTGTTTAATTTCCGTAAAAATATTGGTTTGCATAATGTGTGGGTATCCATCTTTAACACAAAATTGTACAATTGTCAGAACATCGTCTTTGTATCCACCGTGAATTATCGTGTATATATATAATAGTAATGATAAATAAATATGTATTGATACACCTATATTTTTGTTTGTCACTTTAATAAGGCCAGGTAACAATAAATGTGTAGATGTGAGATGTTTCAAATAAATAAGAGGTTTCACAATGTACGTACCTTTTACATGCAGTCCATGTTTCTTTGAGACATGGCCTCTGAATCCAGATATAGATTTTAGTTCCTTTGGACATTTTGGGCATATATATATGCAAGTACTGTCATCAAACTTTGCACTTTTAGATTTGCGTCTGTTGCCAGTCTGTGTTGCAAAGTTCTCTGTCTCATAATCTGTATACTCCTCCAACAGTAAATCCAAATTTATGTCATCATCATCCCATAGTATAAAGTCTGAAGAAGCCATATTGAAGCACAGCAGTCTATACTTGTGTGAACAAGATACTAAGTATAAAATGTACAGTAGTGTCAGCCTTCCTTGTGGTGTCCACTATATGACTACTTGATAGTATGCTGAAATTGTGCAGCCTACCTCAGTAACCCAGCATATGCCTGGAGATAATTAACACAATTGAGAGTTAATTAATCCAGCCTGTATTGACCATATGTACATGTTGAAATGTACATATACATTACCATGAAACATACTTGTCACCAGATTGTACAATTAGAGCTAGTCACTTGAAATTACAGCGTATCAGCCCGGCCTTAAATGACCTTGGCTGATGATGGGCGGTTAAACAATTTAGAATCATTGGTGTTGGTGGAGAAATAAGTAAATGCCCACCAGAGTTGATCAAATTACGCAGGTTAACTGGAGTTCTGAATGTAAATTTCACCAAGTGTCAAGTTGGGAGTGCTTTAGAATCGTCTCATTTGAGGCCTACCGACTTGACATGTTGGTGAAGAAATAAAGTAAATGCCCACCAGAGTTTATCAAATTATGCAGTTTCACCAAGTGTCAAGTTGGGAGTAGCTTTAGAATCGTCTCATTTGAGGCCTACCGACTTGACATGTTGGTGAAGAAATAAGTAAATGCCCACCAGAGTTTATCTAACTGGAGTTCTGAATGTAAATTCGTACGTTCATAAATGTTGTCACAGTTGGTTGTTTATGAAATAAGTATTGCTGTTAATGTGGATGTGATATTTTAAACTACGAGTCGCTCACGAAACGCAGTTTTACAGTCGTGCAGCCGACTATTGGTATGCAACGTCAATTGGTAAATTGGTATGCCGTGTTTGTTTGGGGGGTTGCATCATTGTATGATTTTATTTGTCGGTACGAAGTCAATTGGTTGTTTAAGAAATAAGTATTGCTGTTAATGTGGATGTGATTTAAACTGCGAGTCGCTCACGAAACGCAGTTTTGCTAATCAAAATTATTTATGCGTCCTAGCAACTGACAGCGAGTGCGTAATCTCGCCGAGTCTCGCTACAGGTTTGTCGACAGGAAGTGGCCACGAGAAAGTGCGTTATCTTGTCCAGCTTTCAATCTCCTTACGGCTATTTATATCTCTGCTCAGGCTATGAAGTGCATATCATAGTGTCTGCTGTTATATTGCAATAGTGTTAGGTATTCTGCACCCTTCTTATGATTGCTGTCATTCTTCATAACTGCAGTCAACGATGAGTTGGAGTAGACTGTATTTGGCAACGCTTGGAAATATGTCGACAAGCCAATTTACTACCTTAGTAATGTCCAGCATGATGTATTTGCGAGAGTTCATCTAGTACTCTGCAGTGGAGTAGAAAGTGGTGTAGATCCTCATCTGCTTCATAACATAATATACACGTTGCATTGACTTCCTTCAGGTTGAATTTGACTCTGTTGGTTTGTATATATAGTATGCATGTATATTTCCAGTGATAAGTTTTACTTTGACTGGTATACGGTTCACATCTCTGGCACTTTTGGTGCATGGGATTATGGCAGGATGGCATTTCAGGTTCGAGGTTCAGTGACGAATACAATTCTGCTTGTGCTGTAATACAATCTTTCCATTTCTCATTCACTGCATTATTAACTAATATTTTCCAAGTTAAGTTTGCAATTAGAGATTCGATCAGTTCAGTAGTCGCTGGAAGATCATCTTTTATAAGAATATTTCGCACTGCTATAAACCAGATAGTACTGTTCATTGATTTCACATCAAGTTGTAGTTTTGCTAACTGCAGTTCAAATAACGATTCTGGTGATCTGGTAATATTGCCAAATAGTGACAGTATTTTCTTGCGTATGATAGTTTCTATCGGTAGGAAGCCAGATAACATATTAGGCCATGGGCCAAATATGGAAACCCTCCCCCCCCTGTGGTACATAAGCAGACATATTTTTCTGATAACTATAATCAATTACGAGTGTAATGCAACTTGTCTGCGCTCTGTAACCCGCTGGATGAATGTATGGCACCATTTTGAAGTATACCACCCAGCAACTTTTTGCCATATTAAAAAATCACACTTTTTGTAAAAATGTGACAAAATTATATTGTTAAACACGGAAACTGCTGTTGTTTTGCAGGTTTTGAGAGATGTTTATAGCAATACTTTGCATTTAAGTAGAATTTAGGACCGTCCGGTCCTTTTAAGCAAATATTTTGCATATAATTATTACCCCACCCACTCCATTTCAATGGTAACACATGTATTGCCACACATCTCTTCCCATACGGTATTTATAAATTGTAGCTATGGAAAATATACATGCATGTGCTCATGAAACATGTGCAAACTTTAGTTCCTGTTTTTATTATGCTTACTGCACATGATACTAAGTTAACCACAACTGAATTTGAAACCGTTACCCCACCCACTAAATCTACAATGTACATTTTACACATATTGAGTTTCATTAGCTGTCTCCACTTACATTTACTTTTAAACTGGTACATATGAAGTAACAACTACTTCAACATGACACTGGCATCATTGCATACACAAAAATATCGTGAGTTGTCATGATGAAAGTGCATGGAGTGAAGTATGTATAGCAGCAAGTGTGAAGAAAAAATGGAATTTCCCCATTTCCCCACATTATCGGGCAAGAAATGATTCGATATTTACAACAAGATCAATGCTATATTGTGAAATAGAACATGTTAAATGTGAGCATCGATATAATGCACAACAACATTATAGACATGCGTATACTGATTCGCGTATGCTTATACAACAAGGTAATTAATTTTCAATCAAGGTTTGAAGCATCGCGCCTGTGGCGGGGACAATCCCACATCATCAAGTAAGAAACTATTAATTATTTGCATCATCACATCAAATATGGTTCATGAAATAATTAACATATACATAGCATCACATATATATAGACATACATCATACATACAGTTACATAATGTGTCCAGGGCTTTCATTGTTGTTGATTTGTGCATGATTATACAAGGTAATTAATTTTGAATCAAAGTTTGAAGCATCGCGCCTATGGCGGTGACAATCCCCACAACATCAGGTAAGAAACTATTAATTATTTGCATCGTCACATCAAATATGGTTCATGAAATCATTAACATATACATAGCATCAGACACATACACACATACACATACATTACACACATACATACAGTTACATAATGTGTCCAGGGCTTTCAGTGTTCTTGATTTGTTCATGATTATACAACAAGGTAATTAATTTTCACTCAGGATTGAAAGCCTCGATACCAGGTAAGACATATTTCGATATTTACAATAACAGATAGAAATAAAATATGGTACACATATCATTCATATCACATATTCATATCAGCATATTATATACATACATACAGTTACATAATGTGTCCGGTGCATTCGTTGTTCTTGATTCACTTATGGTTGGTTACAACAAAGTAATTCATTTTCAATCAGGTTCGGAAGCATCGCACCTGTGGCGGAGTCAATACCCATGGCATCAGGTACGAAACTCTTCGATATTTTATGACATCAACAGCGCTCAGGTATTATCCTAACATGCTGTACAAATCGTAGATACATATCTAGTGAATCCGGCTTAAGAGAATCAACCTAGTCATATGCTTCATCCGCATCAAACATGCTATCTAGTAAGCTGTCGGGCTCATGGGCATTTGTTTCATCAACATCCACCGTATCCACTTCTTCCTCTTCTTCTACCAGTAGATCTATCATTTCAGTTGTCAGGTAATCCCCCAATCTGTCCATTTGCACTCTTGTGGTTCGTTTATGACCTCCCACCCACGGCCATTTGGTGGCGGTATGCAATGCATTCGATTGGTCAGTGCTGCACAAATGAGGGTTTGGTGATTAGCTCTCATTATACATTCTTAACGATTGACCTGCATGGTGGCAGAATGCTAAGATCAGCGCCATTGTAACTTGACAGCAGCTCTCCCGACTTGGGACTGAACTTTTGCAGGAATAGCTCCATGCGCAGTTTGTTTATGTCTGTAATACTAGTACTAGTACTCCTGTACATCAGACACACAAAGTGTTCAAGGTCTTGCGAAGAGTTGTGGTTCTACAGAAGGGGACAAACCCAACTGCATGAATGTATCAGTGAATTCTGGGTGCTTCTGAAGTAGTTTTAGCGGTGTCACCTTTCCACGACGAACGAAAGCACTCGTGCTGTCACAGCCGATGAATGCATGAAGTGCTGGCAATGCCAAACACAGCTGCGTACCAACCTCAGCAATGATACCGTGTATGTCAAGCAGTCGTCGTTTGTTGCCGACACCGGTGTCAAACAGCACACGGCTGTTTCACCAGCTGTGTAAACCTGAGTAACAGTACTAGTACAAAAAACACTCGGTAATCTGGAGATCTGACAACAATTGTATTGTTCTCCGATAAATGCGATGCATGGTGCAAACAATGCAATACCAGTCGTGTGTCTGCTTCCTCTTGTGACGAATTCAGTTCTTCTATTTCGTCAGGGTGTGTGTTGATTATTGCCATACATACTAGTAATTTGACGCATTTGGTGGTTTTCACACACAAACACAAGTGTTCTTCCTTTCACCTTATGTGTGGTATTTTATCTTGCATCCATTCATTAAGTAGGAGTTTTCACATTGTGGTCTTGTTGACATCGTTCGAGAGGAACTGCTTCCAGTCACGTGGAACATTTGTCAGCGGTCCCTTGATCAAGTAGGTATTTGTGGTACCTCTTCGTTGTCGTTCATTGGTTTTAATTTGACAGAGGATGGTACGTGTTTGTTACAAAATCCACGCGTTCTGCGTTTCGGCATTTGGTGATTATAGACTCTCCGCCAGATCTGCAAATGTGTTGGGCAAGCAGTTTGCATTATGTAGAATTGCATTTCCGTCAATGATGTAGCTCACCTGTTCTAGCGGAGGCCTGTAAAACCATATGCGTCTGCCCTTCCAGTTGGTGCATCATTTCCGCTTTGTCAGTCCTTGCCGGTGATCCATCAGCTGTTGCAAATAACGACCATGGAATGGGAGGCCTAACCCCATGAACGTAACTGAAGACCTTAGCCATGTCAATGTTGTGCAATGGAAACGAGCTGTCCAAATACATTCCGTTCTGCTACTAGTTCCTTTGACATTCGCTGTGGACTCGTAAGTGTCACCGATTTTGCAAGCGTTGCAAATGTTTTGAGTTTTTGTTGCTTTATTGGCGCATGGAAGCTAGCAGATCTTTCTACAAACCAAACAGACTTCAGTCTGCACCTGGCAGCTAATTTGTGACGTTGACTGACAAAATGTACCGAAATACATTTGAGACCAGCGTAAACGCCAGATGTGACAGTATGATAATGGCACATGCTGTTTCGCTATTCAATCTATATTATGAAGTGTCATTTCTATTGAATATCTTAGATCCAGAACAGACTGCATTTCAATATCAGTGTAAGTCAAGACATTCCATAGGTCGCATATGTCATAATGATTAGCCATGGGCCAAATATGGAAAAAACTTACCCCGCGTAAAACACACACATTTTATTACGCAATTGCCATGTATATTGATATTCATCACATGGCATTTAATTTGCGGTGTAAAAGTGGTTCAAAATGCACTTATCATCAGTTAACATGGGAAAATTGTTAACATAGACAATTGTTTGAAAAAATAAAAGCCCTTTTTGGCGGCCATTTTGAAATTTCCACCATATTTTTTCATGATGTTTAAGTCATATGTATTACATAATTGATATGCATATTCATATGCATTACAAGTATAAAGTTACAATGTTAATAGCGGTTCGATTAACACTTAACAGCAGTTACAGTGCAACTTTTCGCAAAAACACACTTTTTATTTTTAGCGGCCGTTTTGAAAATTGGCGGCCATTTTAATTTGGTAAAAGAAATTGATTTTGAATGTATCACACACTGTTTTATATTCAATTAGGGAGTAGATAAGAACGATTTAGAAAATTTAAATCGGTCCTAATACCGGTTAACAGGCGATAAAGCTAGTCCTGTAAACCAAAAACAATTGTTTTTGACGGCCATCTTGGAAAATGGCCGCCATTTGTTCATCCAGCGGCTTTTTGATGGCAGACCTTCTGGAATGACAGACAATTGACTACTGAATTTTGAAAATCATGGTGGCGGTTATGTACCACAGGGGGGGGGAGGGGGGGGGGGGGGGTTATTGGTGGCCCAAAGACTATATATACTGCTGGATCCGCTGCAGATGCTGGTAATGACAATATTTTTTTGACAATTTTCTTAAACTGCCTTTCAAGTGTATTTAATTAGCGACTTCCCTATATAAATGATGACCTCAAGTCCATAGGTGAGCATTGCTATAACATATGTTTGGATTAGTGACATTGATGTTTCAGGGTCCAGGCCATTTTCACCGTATAAACCAGATCCCATCAGACTATACAAAGTTCGTTTTGCTTTCTGTATATTGTCTTCAACTGCATATTGTTCCTGTGCTCTTGTAGTTCGTAGAATACCCATATGTGTGGTACTGTTGACAATAGGCATAATTAATGCTGTTCCATAGATTCCAATATTCGTTCGCATCATAATCTGATTTGCATGTTTTCAATTTTAATATAAAACTGTTTGTCCTCTGTAATTGGTAGCCTTCCATAAAACCTGTTTGAATTGAACAGGGTGGGCCATAGCAGCAATATTGTGCGGTATAAGGATTTTCAGAGAACAACCGAAATCGGAAAAAAATAAAAAAATTGTAGCAGTTTGCAGTGGTGTGAATTTGTCTGATGGAGAAATGGTGCATGTGTCTTGTCTGTCTCATGGGCTGCTGCAGTAGCCGATTTCATCAATTGCAAAGTATACTTATATCTAGCAAAGTATATATACTTTGAGGGAGTATATAATCAGTTATTTTTCCCGAAATGCATTATGTCATATAGAACTTAACGACTGCATATATTTGATGATTAAACGTATGCATAATTATTATACTGAATTTATTACATTATCACAGCCAAAATGGCTGTGATAATGTAATAAATTCAGTATAATAAAAATTAATAAATTTATCCTAAAATTGAAAATTTCTCCCTCAAAGTATACTTTGCTAGATAAGTATACTTTTGCAATGTTGGTGAAATAGGCTACAGATAGGTATACGGGGGCAGTGTGACAGCTACCTGCTGGTGGTAGATTTTATGGAACATTACCAGTCTTGAATCTATATACGCCTGTCGGACAAGGTACGCCATCCAAGGTACGTCTGCATGGTAGTCACGCTGTTATATGTTGACATTGTTGTGCTTAACCCATCGAATCTTATTTGTATTGTGTTGTGTGTAGGGCGAGCATACAGCGGATGCATATTCAAGCTGCAGCATAACTAAAGTTTTATATGCAAGTTCCCTACCTTCTTCATTTTTAGTTTCAATATTACCTTTTAGAACTCCCAAAGGCAATGTCTATTTGCCGAGTTAGCAAATGATGCGATTTATGTGAGTGTTCGAGATTAAATTTTGAGAAATGTCGACTCCGAGACATTTAGCATCATTTTCTGTCGAAAAGATTTGTCCATGAAGTATGTAATCCAGATTTTTGTATTTTTGTTTCTTGTTATGTTCATGACTTGGAATTTCCATATCCCATTGATTTTCCCATTGCGCAAGACGATCAAGTTGTCAAGTGTTAGATAAACTGCTGTGTCATCTCACAAGAATACATTTCCCGGAACCCATGCTGTAAGTCGTACAATGTTATATTTATTAAAATGAGAGGTAAGGTTTGAGGCTACAATGTGTTCCATGTGTTTGCATAAGCTAAGCTACATGTTAAAGATACATGTCTGTAGTTTGCTGGGTTGCTAGTGTCGCATTTTTTGTACAAATGGGGAACATTTGCTTTGGTCCAGTTTGATAGGGTAGCAGGTCAAAACGGCCCCAGTCCAAAACGGCCCACTTTGTCCAAAACGGCCCCAGTGTTGACCAAAACGGCCCCATAGTTCTGACCAAAACGGCCCCAGTCCAAAACGGCCCCAGTTATAGTGTATTATTATTATATGTTTTCTCTGTATATTTTGTGAATTAGAAGTGTTTGATGAGACATAGACTTCCATTTAATTATTTCATCATAGTTTTCCCAAAAATAAATCTTAAAAATAAATATGTGCAAGTTTGTAAAATCTACAATAACTTCACAATGGATCGTTATTTTCTTAGTCATTCCTGTTTTGTGGGGCTTTTGTTGCATTCTGTAATATTTTTCCGTTTTCCGTGTTCTTGTGTTTGTTAAGAATCGCACACCGCAGATTGTGGAGTGCATTTTATTTGACCTTGTTGAAGACTGCAGCTGTATATGGCTGTATTGCTGCCATTTTGTTTTACTTGTCCTTGGTGTTTACAACACTATTTTGCAAATTAATAATTTAATAATAATATCTGTCTGTGTTTTCTCATGATCATCTCCATCACTCATGTTCCCCGAGATGATTGAATCGAATGTTCGATCACCCTCGCCAACCTGCAATGAATATGCACGACATAGTGATGCATGCATAAAGAACATCAGACACAATCCAAGTAAGTCCATGTGAAATTGATCAACATTCATAAGATGTACATTTGGTTCAATACTTACTTCCATCACGGTCGTCTGCAAATGTTCGTGTTCGTGTTCTTCGTACTACAAATGGAAAGGTGTACAGTGTTATGCATAACAAAAAATACACAATAGACACAATAGACATATATCACGTCGAAATGGTATCGATTATAATTGTATCTCATTCAACAAGTTGAACAATATCGTATTTGATAACTACTTACTTCCACTTCCCGCTCAGGCACAAGATGCGCGCAGACGCTGCAGATGTATGCTATATCTGCGTCAACAGCAACTGCCGCCCGCCCAGTGGGCACACGACGTCAGATAGACGTCGGACTGACGTCGGCTTCCGATGTCGGATAGACGTCGGATCATGTTCGAAAATGAAAGTTTTTTAGACGTTATAATCCGACGTCGAACGAACGTCGGAATCCGACGTCAAACGAACGTCGGATTCCGACGTCCGTTCGACGTCGTATTCTGACGTCTAACAAACTTTCATTTTCCAACATGATCCGACGTCTATCCGACGTCGGAAAACGACCTTTATCCAACGTCTGGTTCTGACATGCAGTTTCACTCTGGATCAAGTAATCAATATCCTGGTTTGGTACCTGGTCAGTAATAAACACATATTTTGGCTGGCAAATGTATTTTATTATAATTTCACATATATTTTTGCAATAAATTTATGATGCAATTCGTTACTCGATGGAATCATATAGCAGGGACTTAGTTCACTTTAAACCTTATCCTGCTGCAGACGACAATCATGCGGATGGAAATTGTTGAATATTCGATCATTTCGCGATAAAAACATACCTAGGCATTTCATTAGAATTGTCTCACGAGACAATTTTAATGCAATGTCAAGTAATATTTTCATGGAGAACTGGAACTGTGTCCACGGATACGAATGCCCCCACTGGTGCATCGATGGTCAACCATAAACGTATCGTCCACTTCCACCTCGGGTTCCGAGTCCGCGTCGGATCTACGAATGCGTGAATTGTACGTATCCTGAAGCGTCGCCGGCGATGTCTTGGGGCGAGCTTGTCTCTGATTCTTTTTCATGTTAGCATCGTGCTTCATTCGTCGCTTCAGCAGTTCTTCGAGAGGATCCTTATTAGAATCCGGTTTACGTTCACAATTTCTCTCTGCCTGTCTCTGTATCATCTCAATCGTTTCAATCGTTTCTTCATCTCGTTCTGCGCTTTACGTATTTCCATGGCCGTACTGTGTTTCAGTGTATCCAAGGATGCCAGCGTGATTTCACACTATCGCAAACTGAATGTATTTAACAAAAGAAAATACATGCGTATCAACATAATAAAAAAAAAAATTGTATAAATGTATCCAGTATTCCAGAATAAATTAAGTCCAAACTTACTGTCACGTAAGTAATGCAACGATTAACATATTTTTACGTTTAACGGCAGTATTTATGTAATCACTTGCATGTTAATTGGTACGGATGGCAAAACCGATTTTCGAATATTCCATTGGCTATTCGAATATCCGGAACCACAGGACCTCTGTAGTAGCGATGCTCAGCCATGTCACGTGACCGCTAACTCATGAATATTCATAGATGGAAAATAGCGGCCCATATTTGGATCCGGTTTGTTTCGGTTTTAATTTATTTGTTTTAATTACAACAAATCTGTCTAAATATATATAATTTATTAATCTAACAGGCAAGATGATCCAGGTATGGAATTTCTTCGAGCCAATACCCACGTGCACCCTTAAATATAAGTTCAATCAATCAAGAAAGATGATAATGTATGTGTATTGTACAATCGTAATACATGTATTATTTTCGGACGAATAAATTGAAATTCCCGTTTAATCAATATAGTGTATATGTACAGCGCGGATGCACCGTCTGATTTGGGTCTACATTTTGCCAGTCACCGACGCATACTAATTGAGACACGCCATGTGATTTTAACGTCGGACATATTATTTCTTTACTGAAAATAGCAAGTATGGTGCTCTTTAGAATCGTCTCGAAAAGACAATTCGTTCCCACGAAATAACAAGTCGTTCCCACGGGAACGAATTGTTATATCGTGGGAACGAATTGTTAATTCGAGGGAAAGAATTGTTAAATTGAGGGAACGAATTGGCATTTCGTGGGAACGAATTGTTATATCGTGGGAACGAATTGTTAATTCGAGGGAACGAATTGTTAAATTCAGGGAACGAATTGTTATTTCGTGGGAACCAATTAATAAAAAAATCCATGTCCCCTGCGGGGCTCCGTAGATATGTACAGGTACGTTGTGTAACTCGTGGGAACGAGATGCTATGTCAAGGGAACGAGATGTTATGTCGTTGGAACGAGATCCTATCTCGTGGAAACGAGATGCTAAAACAGAGTAAACCCTGGTGCAAGTGTCATACGTTTATGAACTTACTGGTACACAGTGTAGACCTTGACCAGACTGCATATAACCATAGACATAATAACAGTGTAAACCCTTACATGAAACGAAATACAAATTGTGTAGATCCAAATCAGATGGCATATATTCATGAACAGAATGACAGTGCACTCTTACACGAATATGTGATTCTTTGAATGAATGACAAATAGTGTAGACCCAGATCATCAGGCAGTGTGAATATAATCTCGTCTCTGGCTACATTGGTCCCAAGTTGTATATGCTAAATTTCTCAATGACAATGCATTCTATGGCTTCTCCAATACAATGGCCTATATTTCGGATTATGACATAGGGTGAAATGTGACTGTCAAGAGAAATTGGGTCTATGCCACTGTTGACCAGTCTAGCTCCTGATCTTATAGCACACTCCTCCCGCAGACTGGAAAGGATGCATTGTTTGTTAGAAGTATGTTGGGTTGATACAATGGTAAATGGTGTAAACCCTGATCAAACTACGTGAACAAGTTGAATGAGAGTTGCTGCAAAATCCAACATTCCATTTTCCCAATAAGACACAAAATGTGCCCAGTCACAAATGTCATTGTGCTATTGTATTGTTCACTGTCGATGACCACACCAGTGATATGTGTTCACCTGACATTTGAATGGGGATTACCTGGCCACGTGACCAATACGGTACAGGCCTAGTCATAGCTCAGTCAGTTGAAGTGAAGACAGAAGACCGGTAAGTCAATTTTGTTACATGTAGCAGTAATAATATGTGTTGATGGTGTATTTTCACAACATGACCATGTCCTTTCTTGTATACTTTTGCGAAAGTCGTCTGTCCGTTAGTCCGTCCGTCCACCCGTCCGTCTGTCTGGATGTCTGTCTGTCTGTCTGTCATTCACGCTTTCCATTTCCATTTCCTATAACATATTAACCAGGGGCCCGTTTCGCTAAACTTCGTACGACTAAAATGTTCGTAAGTGCAAATGCAGGATCGTCTGGAAATTTCAATTGATACAGTTGATCAATTGATTCAATTGTTTATAAGAAAACAATGTTATTGTGAAATTTATAGACTATCATAAGTTTGCACTTACGAACATTTTAGTATTACGAAGTTTAGTGAAAATGCCCCCCACCCCCCCCCCCCCCCCCCCCCCCCCCCCCCCAGTAAATGGAAGTTTCACATGTGTGTGCGCGCACGCATGTGCATGTGCGTGCGTGCCATCATTCATTTGTTCATGCAATGTCCCCTACATGTTCCCCTGTGCCCAATGTAAAGACCGTAGCTTCCTTGTGGTGTGTCAATGGGCAAACCATTTTTATACCTCCGCCACCGAATGGTGATGGGTGGGGGGGGGGGGGCATATAGTGTTACCGGCGTCCGTACGTACGTTCCGAAACCTTACGCTCGGGTAAATTCTCTAATTGCATTGCTCTAATGGTTCTCTAACGCCCTGTGACAAATCCACAATAGTCCATCTCCGCTAAGCCCAGGTTCAAGGTCACATACTTGGTGCGTTCGAAATCGTAACGCTCAGGTAAATGTATTATGCGGTCTGTTTCCTTAATTGAATCTGATTGGTATTTCACACACACACACACACACACACACACGCACGCACACACACACACACACACACACACACTGTTTTAATGGTCCTCTACCACCCTGTGACAAATCCACGATCGTCCTGCCCCCGCTAAGCCCAAGGTAACATACTTGGTGCATTCGTAACCTTAACGCTCGGGCAACTGTGTTATAATTTATGTTTCCCTGCACAGATCTGCTTGATATTTCACACACGCATTGCTCTTATGGTTCTCTCCTGCCGTGTGAAAAATAATGCTCATGCCGCCATAACATGACCGTGACCTGTTTGACCTTTACATTGTTGCAGACGTCAACATGTAACATGTTTGTACTTGTTTCTTCATCATCATATACCTTTAATATTACTTGATACATGTGAGCATGACATTGACCTTTTTGACCTTCGCATGATTGTGGAAACACTTAGCCACTTTTTATATCGAAAAGTTTGTACGCATTTCTTCATCATCATATAACTTTAATATTACATGATGTATTGCTTCAATAGTTGAGCACTTGCTACATTTGGAACACATTTATGCTGCTATTAACACGACTTGTTCGTCCCATTTATCATGTCACGGTCAAATGCCCTGGCAGGCGCGACACCGCTTCCGTGGAGGACTTATTGTATATTATTGTATCCGGTTTGGCTAGAAACATTAGGAAGTTACTTGGTGAGTATCGGAATCACGACGCGTTTCCTCACTTCATCCAATTACTTTAAAATTAAAAGACACTATCATGGTATTCTCTATATCATTATTGTTATCAGAGCCCAAACTCATGGGTATAGCGGCCGGGATAAATCATCCATATTCATCAATTTCCAGACTCTAGTCATAACGTTTATTTTGGTGGTGGCAATTTTGAAAAACTGAAACCATATTTCCTGTGGCACATTTTTATGTTTTATTTTAAATTTGGTATGCATGTTAACACAAAAAGAAGCGTATTTATTTTCAAGATTGATTTGATGATTAATCTTCTCCTGGTGGCCATTTTTAGCGTCGTCGGCGTCGGCGTCCACAAATATAACGTTGGGTAAACGTCTTATAACTTCTGTTTCCTTACATGGAACACCTTGATATTTCATACATGCATTCCTCAGATGACCCTCTATCATGCTGTAGCGAATCCATGACCCACCACCCAATCCTTACCCCAAGGTCAAGGTCACAAACTTAGAACATTCATAAACTTAACGTTGGGGTAAATGTCTTATAACTTCTGTTTCCTTTCATGGAACGCCTTGATATTTCATACATGCATTCCTCAGATAACCCTCTATCATGCTGTAGCAAAATCCAAGACCCACCACCCAACCCTTACCCAAAGGTCAAGGTCACAAACTTAGCACATTCATAAACTTAACGTTGGTTAAATGTCTTATAACTTCTGTTTCCTTTCATGGAACACCTTGGTATTTCATACATGCATTTCTCAGATGACCCTCTATCATGCTGTAGCAAATCCACAACCCACCACCCAACCCTTGCTCCAAGGTCAAGGTCACAAACGTAGAATGTTCATAAACTTAACGTTGGGGTAAATGTTGTGTAACTTCTGTTTCTTTACAGGGAACGTTTTGATATTTCATACATGCATTCATCTGATGATCCTCTATTGTGCTACAGCAAATCCATGACCCCCTACCACCCCACCCCTTTCCCCAAGATCAACATCATAAACATAACGTTGGAGTAAATGTATTTTTATGCCCCCGCCACCGAATGGTGAGGGGGGCATATAGTGTTACCGGCGTCCGTACGTACGTACGTACGTACGTCCCGAAACATTAACGCTGGGTAAATGGCTCCCGCCCCCGCTAAGCCCAGGGTCAAGGTCACAGACTTGGTGCTTTCGAAACCTTAACGCTGGGTAAATGGCTTATAATTTCTGTTTCCTTGCTCGGATCTGCTTCACATTTCACACACGCATTGCTCCAATGGTCCTCTACCGCCCTGTGACAAATCCACATTCGTGCCGCCCCCCGCTAAGCCCATGGGTCAAGGTCACAGACTTGGTGCTTTCGAAACTTAACGCTGGGTAAATGGCTTATAATTTCTGTTTCCTTGCTCGGATCTGCTTCACATTTCACACACGCATTGCTCCAATGGTCCTCTACCGCCCTGTGACAAATCCACATTCGTGCCGCCCCCGCTAAGCCCAGGGTCAAGGTCACAGACTTGGTGCTTTCGAAACCTTAACGCTGGGTAAATGGCTTATAATTTCTGTTTCCTTGCTCGGATCTGCTTCACATTTCACACACGCATTGCTCCAATGGTCCTCTACCGCCCTGTGACAAATCCACATTCGTGGCCGCCCCCGCTAAGCCCAGGGTCAAGGTCACAGACTTGGTGTGCATTCGAAACCTAACGCTGGGTAAATGGCTTATAATTTTCTGTTTCCTTGCTCGGATCTGCTTCACATTTCACACAGACGCATTGCTCCAATGGTCCTCTACCGCCCTGTGACAAATCCACATTCGTCCCGCCCCCGCTAAGCCCAGGGTCAAGGTCACAGACTTGGTGCTTTCGAAACCTTAACGCTGGGTAAATGGCTTATAATTTCTGTTTCCTTGCTCGGATCTGCTTCACATTTCACACACGCATTGCTCCAATGGTCCTCTACCGCCCTGTGACAAATCCACATTCGTCCGCCCCCGCTAAGCCCAGGGTCAAGGTCACAGACTTGGTGCTTTCGAAACCTTAACGCTGGGTAAATGGCTTATAATTTCTGTTTCCTTGCTCGGATCTGCTTCACATTTCACACACGCATTGCTCCAATGGTCCTCTACCGCCCTGTGACAAATCCACATTCGTCCGCCCCCCCCCCCCCGCTAAGCCAGGGTCAAGGTCACAGACTTGGTGCTTTTCGAAACTTAACGCTGGGTAAAATTGGCTTTATAATTTCTTGTTTCCCTTGCTCGGATCTGCTTCACATTTCCAACCAACGCATTGCTCCACGAGGTCCTCTCCGCTTGGACAAATCCACATTCGTCCCGCCCCCGCTAAGCCCAGGTGGGTTCAAGGTCACAGACTTGGTGCGTTCGAAACCTTAACGCTGGGTAAATGCCTTATAACTTTCTGTTTCTTGCTCGTTGGATTTGCTTCACATTTCACACACGCATTGCTCCAATGGTCCTCTGCCACCCTGTGACAAATCCACATTCGTGCCGCCCCCGCTAAGCCCAGGATCAAGGTCACAGACTTGGTGCGTTCGAAACCTTAACGCTGGGTAAATGCCTTATAATTTCTGTTTCCTTGCTCGGATCTGCTTCACATTTCACACACGCATTGCTCCAATGGTCCTCTGCCACCCTGTGACAAATCCACATTCAAATATGCCTTGTTTTCTTTGGCTGCCAGCGGGGGCATTCGTGTGCCGACAGGCCACATTTCTAGTTATAACTTGTGTTTCTTTACAGGGAACACCTGGATATTTCATACGTGCATTCATCTGATGATACTCTATCCTATCGTGCTATAGCAAAATTCCCCTGAGACCAAAAATGAAAAACCCCCAACCCCAACCCATTTCCCAAGGTCCAAGGTCCATAAACAATAGTCAACATTCATAAACTTTTAAACTTTGGGGTAAATGTCTTATAAAATTTGTTTCCCTTTTATGGAACGCCTTGATATTTTCAATACATGCGTTCATCAAATGATCACCCACTATTCATGCTGTAAGCAAAAATCCACAACCCACCACCCAACCCTTACTCCAAGGTCAAGGTCACAAACGTAGAATGTTCATAAACTTAACGTTGGGGTAAATGTTGTGTAACTTCTGTTTCGGTACAGGGAACGCTTTGATATTTCATACATGCATTCATCTGATGATCCTCTATTGTGCTACAACAGCAAATCCATGACCCACCCCCACCCCTTTCCTCAATGTGGAGGTCACAAACATAGCACATTCATAAACTTAACGTTGTGGTAAATGTCTTAACATCCGTTTCCTTTCATGGAACGCCTTGATATTTCATACATGCATTCATCTGATGAAACTATCGTGCTATAGCGAATCCATGACCCACCGCCCACCCCAAATGTCCTCTATTGTGCTACAGCACATTCATGACCCACCCACACCCTTTCCCCAAGGTCACAAACTTAGCACATTCATATATGCATTCCTCATGTGAATAACTATCATGCTGTAGAAAATCACCAACTAAGTGCGTTCATAAACTTAACGTTGGGTTAAATTTTATTTTACTTCTGTTTTCAGGGAGCGCATTGCTTATTGTTTCATAACATGCATTTCATCCTTAATTAATGCTATAGTATTGCTATAGCATAAACCACGAAACCACCTTGCAACACTGACCCCAATGTCAAGGACCACCCGCACGCCCTTAAACCATAAGGTCAATTATATATACTATTTTCATTGTCTTTTTTTTTCATGCAAACTGTGACCTAAGTTTGAGTGAAGGCTGTCAACAGGCGAGCTTCGTTGTCTTCTGACAACTCTTGTTAATTTTCTCATTCTGTATCCTTGTCCGCCCAATAACTCTAGGTCTATATACGGATCGTGGCCAAATTCGGTCATGTTTATCTTGACAACATAATTATATATCTTAGAACGTTATTTATATTCAAAATGTTCCGACTCGCTAGCTCCCCTTGGTAGCCATGTTTAATTTATTTTCTTATCTCTTTGCTTTTCGTTTTTTATAGGAGTTTGTGTTTGATGTAATATTCGTTGCATTCATGTTCTATGTCACTTATTTTGTATGTGTTTATGTTATTGGAAGTGGAGGCTGTGCACCGTCGGTAATATAGTCTTCTCTGTCATATATTGTTTTAAAATTCTGTATATTGCAGATTATAAAATGTTCTTGCGTTTCACAGCTTATCAATATTGCATTTCGGAATTACAACATGGGATACATACATCTACGTTCAGCCCTGATCTATCGTACACATTCTGTGAAATAATAGTTCTATTAAGATACATTACAGTATAACCTCTCTAAAACTGGACACGCATACAATCTATGCTTGCTTAATTATACCCCACGCAACGAGTTGTGGGGGTGGTTGGAGGGGGGGGGGGTATACTGGAGTAAGGTTGTCCGTCCGTCCGTGCGTCCGTCCGTCACTAAAATTAACATCAGAGAAATATTGTTATAACTTATATTTCCTTCATTCCTGTAAGGCTCTACTACCATGTCGTGCCAAATCCACGACCGTCCAACCCCCGCTGATCCCAAAGACATGGTCAAATACTTAGTCTCTTTACACAACTTAACATCAGATAAATATGTTATAACTTCTATTTCCTTCATCTGAAATGCTTAATATTTCACGCATGCATTCCTGTAAGGCTCTACTACCATGCTGTGCCAAATCCACGACCGTCCAACCCCCGCGGATCCCAAGGTCAAGGTGACATACTAATTATGTCTCTTACAAAACTTAACATCAGAGAAATATGTTATAACTTCTATTTCATTCATCGAAAATTCTTAATAGTTCATGCATGCATTCCTCTAAGGCTCTACTCTACTATCATGCTGTGACAAATCCCCGCTGATCTCGAGGTAAAGGTCACCTTCTCTTTACAAAGCTTAACATCAGAGAAATCGGTTATAACTTATATTTGCCTGCTCGGATATGCTTCACATTTCACACACGCATTACTCCAATGGACCTCTCTACCACCCTGTGACAAATTCACGTTCGTGCCGCCCCCGCTAAGCCAAGAGTCAATTTCACAAGCCCACACACTTGGATTTTTTTTTTAAATATTTAGGGGTACCTGGGAACACGCGGAGGGTATTCGGTAAGCCTCGCTTACTGACCAATCTAGTTGTATTTGGTTATTGTCATCTCTCGCCGTTGATAACGTCTATTAATGCTCGCAAACTACATATGTATAATGTTTTGCGGTGCCCATATGCCTGACTTACAATGAAGCCTCTCTAAACCGGACACCCGGGGACCTTCCAGGGTGTCCGGTTTAGAGGGTTTCCACTGTAAACGCACTGGGTTTGGCCGACCAGTTTATCCTGTTGAATACGTATTTACACCCCACGCAACGAGTTGTGTGGGTATACTGGAGTCGGGTTGTCCGTCCGTGCGTCCGTCACTAAACTTAACATCAGAGAAATATGTTATATCTTCTATTTCCTCATCCAAAATTCTTAATATTTCACACATGCATTCCTGTCATTAAGGCTCTACTAACATGCTGTGCCAAATCCGCGACAGTCCAAACCCCGTTGATCCCAAGGTAAAGGTCAAATACTTGGTCTCTTTACAAAACTTAACATCAGAGAAATAAGTTATAACTTCTATTTCCTTCATTGAAAATTCTTAATATTTCACTCGTGCATTCCTCTAAGGTTGTACTATCATGTTGTGACAAATCGACAAGGTCAACGTCACATACTTTGTCTCTTTACAAAACTGAACATCAGAGAAATATGTTATAATTTCTACTTCTTTCATAGAAAATTCATGCATATTTCATGCATGCATTCACCTAAGGCTTTACTATCATGCTGTGACAAATCACCGTTTATCTCGAGGTCAAGGTCACATACTTAGTCTCTTTACGAAACTTAATATCAGAGAAATCGGTTATAACTTCTATTTCCTTGCTTAGATCCGCTTCACATTTCACACACGCATTGCTCCAATGGACCTCTACCACCCTGTGACAAATTCACACTCGTGTCGCCAGCGCTAACTAAGCCCATAGTGGATTCTATGAGTGATGATTACATATGATATTTATTAAACGAGTTTACTGATTTCAAAAGAAACGAGGATATGCCGAGTTTCTTATGATATCAGTCAACGAGATTAGTAAATATTATATTAAATCAACATAAATGTGAGATTACATTTATTACACAAACACAGCACAATACGTCGAAGATGCAATGACCACTTACCGTCTTTTCTGTACCGGCCCCATTATTGCACCGTGTTATTACACTGTGAAAGTCTATTCTATGCAATAACGTTTAATATTACATTTACGTACGTTTACTTGTATAAAATTAGCCCATGTCGAATGGAATCCGTTTAGGTTATATTTAATAGTTCAATTGTTTTCCTCAGTTTTTTAGCTCGCCTGCACAAAGTGCAGAAAAGTTTATGGCATACCTCCGGCGTCGTCGGCGTCGCGTCGGCGTCAGCGTCGTCCACAAACTTAACGTTGGGTAAATGTCTTATACCTTCGTTTCCTTTCATGGAACACCTTATTTCATACATGCTTCCTCAGATGACCCTCTATCATGCGGTAGCAAATCCATGACCCACACCCAACCCTTACCCCAAGTCAAGGTCACAAACTTGGCACATTCATAAACTTAAACGTTGGGTAAATGTCTTATAACTTCTGTTTCCTTTCATGGAACACCTTGTTATTTCATACATGCATTCCTTAGATGACCCTCTATCATGCTGTATCAAATCCATGACCCACCACCCAGCCGTTACCCCAAGGTCAAGGTCACAAACTTGGCACATTCATAAACTTAACGTTGGGTAAATGTCTTATAACTTCTGTTTCCTTTCATGGAACACCTTGTTATTTCATACATGCATTCCTCAGATGACCCTCTATCATGCTGTAGTAAATCCATGACCCACCACCCAGCCCTTACCCCAAGGTCAAGGTCACAAACTTGGCACATTCATAAACTTAACGTTGGGGTAAATTTCTTATAACTTCTGTTTCCGTTCATGGAACACCTTGTTATTTCATACATGCATTCCTCAGATGACCCTGTATCCTGCTGTAGCAAATCCATGACCCACCACCCAGACCTTACCCCAAGGACAAGGTCACAAACTTAGCACATTCATAAACTTAACGTTGGGGTAAATGTCTTATAACATCTGTTTCCTTTCATGGAACGCCTTGATATTTCATACATGCATTCATCTGATGATACTCTATCGTGCTATAGCAAATCCATGACCCACCGCCCATCCAATCGTTACCCCAAGGTCAAGGTCACAAACTTAGCATGTTCATAAACTTAATGTTGGGGTAAATTTTGTGTAACTTCTGTTTATTTGCAGGAAACGCCTTCATATTTCATACATGCATTCATCTGATGAATCTCTATCGTGCTATAGCAAATTCATGACTCACCGCCCACCCCTTTCCCCAAGGTCAAGGTCACAATCTTAGCACATTCATAAACTTAATGTTGGGGTAAATGCATTATAACATCTGTTTCCTTTCATGGAACGCCTTGATATTTCAAATATGTATTCATCTGATGATACTCTATCATGCTATAGCATAATCCATGACCCACTGCCAATCCCTTACCCAATTAAGGTCAAGGTCACAAACTTAGTACATTCATAAACTTGACGTTTGGGGTAAATGTCTGTTTCATTTCATGGAACGCCTTGCTATTTCATACATTCCTCAGATGACCCTCTGTCATGCTGTAGCAAATCCACAACCCACAACCCAACCCTTACCCAAAAGTCAAGGTCACAAACTTAGCATGTGGGTGGAAGGTGGGTACAATCGATGGGTAATTTAACGATCATTGGGTTCATCCTTACCGGAATTCCGACTGGAGAGACCTGGTTTGGCCCTCACATACGTCTTTGGCATTTTGTATGTGACAGTTGAATCATATTATGCCCCTTATGAGAGTATTACGATTGTTCGTAATCCTATTTTAGGAAAAGGGACCAAGTGACTTTGGTGTGGTATGGAACTGCCACCAGGTCAGGTTATTCTAATTTCAGGGCTGAATATATTGTTTCTCGATGTAAATATACAGTTCTAATTTTGGAATTTCCCCCTCAATGCAGCAGGTTAAAACGGGATCGAACCCGTTTGTCCGGCTTTACCTGACCTTAGCTGTTGATAGGCCGTTAAACACCAATAAACAAACAAACAAACACAAACTTAGCATGTTCATAAAGTTAACGTTGGGGTAAATGTTGTGTAACTTATGTTTCTTTACGCTACACCTTGATATTTCATACATGCATTCATCTGATGATACGCTATCATGCTATAGCAAATCCATGATCAACCTCCAGCCCTTTCCCCAAGGTCACGGTGACAAACTTAGCACATTCATAAACTTAACGTTGGGTAAATGTCTTATAACATCTGTTTCCTTTCATGGAACGCCTTGATATTTCATACATGCATTCATCTGATGATACTCTATCGTGCTATAGCAATTCCATGACCCACCGCCCACCCCTTACCCCAAGGTCAAGGTCACAAACTTGACACATTCATAAACTTAACGTTGCGTAAATGTCTGATAACAACCGTTTCCTTTGATGGAACGCCTTGATATTTCATACATACATTCCTCAGATGACCCTCTATCATGCTGTAGCAAATCCACAACCCACCACCTAACCCTTACCCCAAGGTCAAGGTCACAAACTTAGCATGTTCATAAACTTTACATTGGGGTAAATGTTGTGTAACATCCGTTTCTTTACACTTTGAACGCTTTGATATTTCATATCTGATGATCCTCTATTGTGCTACAGCAAATCCATGACCCACCCCACCATTTTCCCCAAGATCAACATCATAAACTTAACGTTGGAGTAAATGTCTTTTTATAACTTCTGTTTCTTTACAGGGAACACCTTCATATTTCATACATGCATTCATCTGATGATACTCTATCGTGCTATAGCAATTCCATGACCCACCGCCCACCCCTTACCCCAAGGTCAAGGTCACAAACTTGACACATTCATAAACTTAACGTTGCGTAAATGTCTGATAACAACCGTTTCCTTTGATGGAACGCCTTGATATTTCATACATACATTCCTCAGATGACCCTCTATCATGCTGTAGCAAATCCACAACCCATCACCTAACCCTTACCCCAAGGTCAAGGTCACAAACTTAGCATGTTCATAAACTTTACATTGGGGTAAATGTTGTGTAACATCCGTTTCTTTACACTTTGAACGCTTTGATATTTCATATCTGATGATCCTCTATTGTGCTACAGCAAATCCATGACCCACCCCACCATTTTCCCCAAGATCAACATCATAAACTTAACGTTGGAGTAAATGTCTTTTTATAACTTCTGTTTCTTTACAGGGAACACCTTCATATTTCATACATGCATTCATCTGATGATACTATATTGTGCTACAGCAAATCCATGACCCACTCCCACCCCTTTCGCCAAGGCCAAGGTCACAAAACTTAGCACATTTATACATGCATTCCTCATGTGAATAGCTATCATGCTATAGAAAATCACCAACTTAGTGTGTTCATAAACTTAAGCTGGGTAAATTTTGTTTTCCTTCTATTTTCAGGGAGTGCATTGATATTTCATACATGCATTCATCTTAATATGCTATATCATGCTATATTAAATCCACGACACACCTTCCACCACTGACCTCGATGTCAAGGTCCACCGCACACCCCTTATCCCAAGGTCAATTTATATAATATTCATGTTTTTTATACAACTGTGACAAGTTTGAATGAAGGCTGCCATGCCAACAGGCGAGCTTCGTTGTCTTCTGACAACTATTGTTATTGTTTGTTTAAAAAATGCGTTAAAGGACTGTACATATGGACATTTAAATTGAAATGTCACAGGGCGGCGAGAAAAATTAGCACCGGCCCGGGGCTCGAATCCGGGACCACGGTCCGGTTTACATTAACATCACTCTAACCACAGACCAAGAATAAATTTATTCTAGGTCTGTGCTCTAACCCATAGTTAACGCTAAGCCCATAGTGGATTCTATGAGTGATGATTACATATGATATTTATTAAACGAGTTTACTGATTTCAAAAGAAACGAGGATATGCCGAGTTTCTTATGATATCAGTCAACGAGATTAGTAAATATTATATTAAATCAACATAAATGTGAGATTACATTTATTACACAAACACAGCACAATACGTCGAAGATGCAATGACCACTTACCGTCTTTTCTGTACCGGCCCCATTATTGCACCGTGTTATTACACTGTGAAAGTCTATTCTATGCAATAACGTTTAATATTACATTTACGTACGTTTACTTGTATAAAATTAGCCCATGTCGAATGGAATCCGTTTAGGTTATATTTAATAGTTGCAATTGTTTCCTCAGTTTTTAGCTCGCCTGCACAAAGTGCAGAAAAGTTTATGGCATACCTCCGGCGTCGTCGGCGTCGGCGTCGGCGTCAGCGTCGTCCACAAACTTAACGTTGGGTAAATGTCTTATAACTTCTGTTTCCTTTCATGGAACACCTTGTTATTTCATACATGCATTCCTCAGATGACCCTCTATCATGCGGTAGCAAATCCATGACCCAGCACCCAGCCCTTACCCCAAGGTCAAGGGGGGGGGGGGGGTGGTCACAAACTTGGCACATTCATAAACTTAACGTTGGGTAAATGTCGTTATAAACTTCTGTTTTCCTTTCATGGAACACCTTGTTATTTCATACATGCATTCCTTAGATGACCCTCTATCATGCTGTAGCAAATCCATGACCCACCACCCAGCCGTTACCCCAAGGTCAAGGTCACAAACTTGGCACATTCATAAACTTAACGTTGGGTAAATGTCTTATAACTTCTGTTTCTTTCATGGAACACCTTGTTATTTCATACATGCATTCCTCAGATGACCCTCTATCATGCTGTAGTAAATCCATGACCCACCACCCAGCCCTTACCCCAAGGTCAAGGTCACAAACTTGGCACATTCATAAACTTAACGTTGGGGTAAATTTCTTATAACTTCTGTTTCCGTTCATGGAACACCTTGTTATTTCATACATGCATTCCTCAGATGACCCTGTATCCTGCTGTAGCAAATCCATGACCCACCACCCAGACCTTACCCCAAGGACAAGGTCACAAACTTAGCACATTCATAAACTTAACGTTGGGGTTTCATAAACTAAACGTTGTAAATTATTCTTATAACATACTGTTTCCTTTCAAGGTGGAACGCCTTGGGGGATATTTCATACATGCATTCATCTGATGATACTCTATCGTGCTATAGCAAATCCATGACCCACCGCCCATCCAATCGTTACCCCAAGGTCAAGGTCACAAACTTAGCATGTTCATAAACTTAATGTTGGGGTAAATTTTGTGTAACTTCTGTTTATTTGCAGGAAACGCCTTCATATTTCATACATGCATTCATCTGATGAATCTCTATCGTGCTATAGCAAATTCATGACTCACCGCCCACCCCTTTCCCCAAGGTCAAGGTCACAATCTTAGCACATTCATAAACTTAATGTTGGGGTAAATGCATTATAACATCTGTTTCCTTTCATGGAACGCCTTGATATTTCAAATATGTATTCATCTGATGATACTCTATCATGCTATAGCAAATCCATGACCCACTGCCAATCCCTTACCCCAAGGTCAAGGTCACAAACTTAGTACATTCATAAACTTGACGTTGGGGTAAATGTCTGTTTCATTTCATGGAACGCCTTGCTATTTCATACATTCCTCAGATGACCCTCTGTCATGCTGTAGCAAATCCACAACCCACAACCCAACCCTTACCCAAAAGTCAAGGTCACAAACTTAGCATGTGGGTGGAAGGTGGGTACAATCGATGGGTAATTTAACGATCAGGGTTCATCCTTACCGGAATTCCGACTGGAGAGACCTGGTTTGGCCCTCACATACGTCTTTGGCATTTTGTATGTGACAGTTGAATCATATTATGCCCCTTATGAGAGTATTACGATTGTTCGTAATCCTATTTTAGGAAAAGGGACCAAGTGACTTTGGTGTGGTATGGAACTGCCACCAGGTCAGGTTATTCTAATTTCAGGGCTGAATATATTGTTTCTCGATGTAAATATACAGTTCTAATTTTGGAATTTCCCCCTCAATGCAGCAGGTTAAAACGGGATCGAACCCGTTTGCCCGGCTTTACCTGACCTTAGCTGTTTGATAGGCCGTTAAACACCAATAAACAAACAAACAAACACAAACTTAGCATGTTCATAAAGTTAACGTTGGGGTAAATGTTGTGTAACTTATGTTTCTTTACGCTACACCTTGATATTTCATACATGCATTCATCTGATGACACTATCATGCTATAGCAAATCCATGATCAACCTCCAGCCCTTTCCCCCAAGGTCACGGTGACAAACTTAGCACATTCATAAACTTAACGTTGGGTAAATGTCTTATAACATCTGTTTCCTTTCATGGAACGCCTTGATATTTCATACATGCATTCATCTGATGATACTCTATCGTGCTATAGCAATTCCATGACCACCGCCCCCACCCCTTACCCCCAAGTCCAAGGTCACAAACTTGACACATTCATAAACTTAACGTTGCGTAAATGTCTTGATAACAACCGTTTCCTTTGATGGAACGCCTTGATATTTCATACATACATTCCTCAGATGACCCTCTATCATGCTGTAGCAAATCCACAACCCACCATCCTAACCCTTACCCCAAGGTCAAGGTCACAAACTTAGCATGTTCATAAACTTTACATTGGGGTAAATGTTGTGTAACATCCGTTTCTTTACACTTTGAACGCTTTGATATTTCATATCTGATGATCCTCTATTGTGCTACAGCAAATCCATGACCCACCCACCACCTTTTCCCCAAGATCAACATCATAAACTTAACGTTGGAGTAAATGTCTTTTTATAACTTCTGTTTCTTTACAGGGAACACCTTCATATTTCATACATGCATTCATCTGATGATACTATATTGTGCTACAGCAAATCCATGACCCACTCCCACCCCTTTCGCCAAGGCCAAGGTCACAAAACTTAGCACATTTATACATGCATTCCTCATGTGAATAGCTATCATGCTATAGAAAATCACCAACTTAGTGTGTTCATAAACTTAAGCTGGGTTAAATTTTGTTTTCCTTCTATTTTCAGGGAGTGCATTGATATTTCATACATGCATTCATCTTAATATGCTATATCATGCTATATCAAATCCACGACAACAAAACACACCTTCCACCACTGACCTCGATGTCAAGGTCCACCGCACACCCCTTATCCCAAGGTCAATTTATATAATATTCATGTTTTTTATACAACTGTGACAAGTTTGAATGAAGGCTGCCATGCCAACAGGCGAGCTTCGTTGTCTTCTGACAACTATTGTTATTGTTTGTTTAAAAAATGCGTTAAAGGACTGTACATATGGACATTTAAATTGAAATGTCACAGGGCGAGAAAAATTAGCACCGGCCCGGGGCTTGAATCCGGGACCTCCGGTTTACATTAACATCACTCTAACCACAGACCAAGAATAAATTTATTCTAGGTCTGTGCTCTAACCCATAGTTAACGCTAAGCCCATAGTGGATTCTATGAGTGATGATTACATATGATATTTATTAAACGAGTTTACTGATTTCAAAAGAAACGAGGATATGCCGAGTTTCTTATAATATCAGTCAACGAGATTAGTAAATATTATATTAAATCAACATAAATGTGAGATTACATTTATTACACAAACACAGCACAATACGTCGAAGATGCAATGACCACTTACCGTCTTTTCTGTACCGGCCCCATTATTACACCGTGTTATTACACTGTGAAAGTCTATTCCATGCAATAACGTTTAATATTACATTTACGTACGTTTACTTGTATAAAATTAGCCCATGTCGAATGGAACCCGTTTAGGTTATATTTAATAGTTGCAATTGTTTCCTCAGTTTTTAGCTCGCCTGCACGAAGTGCAGAAAAGTTTATGGCATACCTCCGGCGTCGTCGGCGTCGGCGTCGGCGTCGGCGTCGGCGTCGGCGTCGGCGTCAGCGTCGTCCACAAACTTAACGTTGGGTAAATGTCTTATAACTTCTGTTTCCTTTCATGGAACACCTTGTTATTTCATACATGCATTCCTCAGATGACCCTCTATCATGCGGTAGCAAATCCATGACCCACCACCCAGCCCTTACCCCAAGGTCAAGGTCACAAACTTGGCACATTCATAAACTTAACGTTGGGTAAATGTCTTATAACTTCTGTTTCCTTTCATGGAACACCTTGTTATTTCATACATGCATTCCTTAGATGACCCTCTATCATGCTGTAGCAAATCCATGACCCACCACCCAGCCGTTACCCCAAGGTCAAGGTCACAAACTTGGCACATTCATAAACTTAACGTTGTGTAAATGTCTAATAACTTCTGTTTCCTTTCATGGAACACCTTGTTATTTCATACATGCATTCCTCAGATGAACCTGTATCCTGCTGTAGCAAATCCATGACCCACCACCCAGACCTTACCCCAAGGACAAGGTCACAAACTTAGCACATTCATAAACTTAACGTTGGGGTAAATGTCTTATAACATCGGTTTCCTTTCATGGAACGCCTTGATATTTCATACATGCATTCATCTGATGATACTCTATCGTGCTATAGCAAATCCATGACCCACCGCCCATCCAATCGTTACCCCAAGGTCAAGGTCACAAACTTAGCATGTTCATAAACTTAACGTTGGGGTAAATGTTGTGTAACTTCTGTTTATTTACAGGAAACGCCTTCATATTTCATACATGCATTCATCTGATGAATCTCTATCGTGCTATAGCAAATTCATGACTCACTGCCCACCCCTTTCCCCAAGGTCAAGGTCACAATCTTAGCACATTCATAAACTTAATGTTGGGGTAAATGCATTATAACATCTGTTTCCTTTCATGGAACGCCTTGATATTTCAAATATGTATTCATCTGATGATACTCTATCATGCTATAGCAAATCCATGACCCACTGCCAATCCCTTACCCCAAGGTCAAGGTCACAAACTTAGTACATTCATAAACTTGACGTTGGGGTAAATGTCTGTTTCATTTCATGGAACGCCTTGCTATTTCATACATTCCTCAGATGACCCTCTGTCATGCTGTAGCAAATCCACAACCCACAACCCACAACCCACCCCTTACCCAAAAGTCAAGGTCACAAACTTAGCATGTGGGTGGAAGGTGGGTACAAGCGATGGGTAATTTAACGATCAGGGTTCATCCTTACCGGAATTCCGACTGGAGAGACCTGGTTTGGCCCTCACATACGTCTTTGGCATTTTGTATGTGACAGTTGAATCAGATTATGCCCCTTATGAGAGTATTACGATTGTTCGTAATCCTATTTTAGGAGAAGGGACCAAGTGACTGGTGTGGTATGGACCTGCCACCAGGTCAGGTTATTCTAATTTCAGGGCTGAATATATTGTTTCTCGATGTAAATATACAGTTCTAATTTTGGAATTTCCCCCTCAATGCAGCAGGTTAAAACGGGATCGAACCCGTTTGCCCGGCCTTACATGACCTTAGCTGTTGATAGGCCGTTAAACACCAATAAACAAACAAACACAAACTTAGCATGTTCATAAAGTTAACGTTGGGGTAAATGTTGTGTAACTTAGGTTTCTTTACGCTACACCTTGATATTTCATACATGCATTCATCTGATGATACGCTATCATGCTATAGCAAATCCATGATCAACCTCCAGCCCTTTCCCCAAGGTCACGGTGACAAACTTAGCACATTCATAAACTTAACGTTGGGGTAAATGTCTTATAACATCTGTTTCCTTTCATGGAACGCCTTGATATTTCATACATGCATTCATCTGATGATACTCTATCGTGCTATAGCAATTACATGACCCACCGCCCACCCCTTATCCCAAGGTCAAGGTCACAAACTTGACACATTCATAAACTTAACGTTGGGGTAAATGTCTGATAACAACCGTTAGCTTTGATGGAACGCCTTGATATTTCATACATACATTCCTCAGATGACCCTCTATCATGCTGTAGCATATCCACAACCCACCACCTAACCCTTACCCCAAGGTCAAGGTCACAAACTTAGCATGTTCATAAACTTTACATTGGGGTAAATGTTGTGTAACATCCGTTTCTTTACACTTTGAACGCTTTGATATTTCATACATGCATTCATCTGATGATCCTCTATTGTGCTACAGCAAATCCATGACCCACCCCACCATTTTCCCCAAGATCAACATCATAAACTTAACGTTGGAGTAAATATCTTTTTATAACTTCTGTTTCTTTACAGGGAACACCTTCATATTTCATACATGCATTCATCTGATGATACTATATTGTGCTACAGCAAATCCATGACCCACCCCCACCCCTTTCGCCAAGGCCAAGGTCACAAAACTTAGCACATTTATACATGCATTCCTCATGTGAATAGCTATCATGCTATAGAAAATCACCAACTTAGTGTGTTCATAAACTTAAGCTGGGTTAAATTTTGTTTTCCTTCTATTTTCAGGGAGTGCATTGATATTTCATACATGCATTCATCTTAATATGCTATATCATGCTATATCAAATCCACGACACACCTTCCACCACTGACCTCGATGTCAAGGTCCACCGCACACCCCTTATCCCAAGGTCAATTTATATAATATTCATGTTTTTTATACAACTGTGACAAGTTTGAATGAAGGCTGCCATGCCAACAGGCGAGCTTCGTTGTCTTCTGACAACTATTGTTATTGTTTGTTTAAAAAATGCGTTAAAGGACTGTACATATGGACATTTAAATTGAAATGTCACAGGGCGAGAAAAAATAGCACCGGCCCGGGGCTCGAATCCGGGACCTCCGGTTTACATTAACATCGCTCTAACCACAGACCAAGAATAAATTTATTCTAGGTCTGTGCTCTAACCGACTGAACTAGCCGGGTACGAACACAAACATTCTGCACACCGCGAGATGCATGAAGATACTAATAGCGGATCATGTTTCGATCATGGTCTATTAGATGTACTACTGTTTTTATTGCTTGATGCACATGCACTATCAAATTAACAACATCGAATATTTGTACGGCAAATTCATATTTGTAGATGAGACATGCCGTTATTTTTATAGACAATTATTGGTGAGGATTGCCACACACATAATCATTATTGGGGTGGCATTGTCGCACCAGTCGCACTAATGGTTGCGTCCATTCCCTATAACGGTGCTACTGTCTTAGATTATAATTACAAATGGCAAGTGAACATTTCATAATCTGATGACATGAATAATAAGTTTAAATTCTACTTTCGTTTCAGTGGACGTATGCAGAACCCTGATGATTACAGACAGAAGATACACGTGTAAAGTATATGTATACTAGTTGTAGTAGGTGTAGATGTAGTAGGTCTAGTAGATGTAGGTATAATAGTAGGTGTAATATGTGTGTGATGGTGGTGGTATTTGTGATGGTAGCGTTTGTTGTTGGTTGTGGTAGTGTTTTGGGTGGCGGTGTATTTGGCTGTGATGGTGTTATTCATAATGAGTTTCAGAATAGTGAAGATCAGAGAGTTCAGGTGACGGGGGCGATGATGGTGTGGTCAGTGGTGACGTGGACGATAATGTCGCAGGCAGTGGTATGTAAGTAATGGACACTAAGACAGTATAAGGTCAGTGACAGTTCTGGGTAGCTTATTCATATTGCATTTAAAATGTATTCATGTACTGTATTCCATTTGACTTGTATTTGTTATAATCTTGTAGGTGATGTTGAGGACAGTAATGACGAGTGTGTGGTAGGAGGGTGGGATAATTGTAAGTGATTGGTTCAGGTAATTTATTCTTATTGTATTCTAAAATGTATTGCATGTACTGTATTCCATGTACCTTTTATTTGCATTGGTGTTGTTAGGTGATGGTTTGATGGACAGAAAAGACGAGGTCGTAGTAGGAGTGTGCGATAATTGGTAAGTGATTGGTTCAGGTAATTTAATTTTTTCATTATTGTATTTTACAATTGTATTGCATGTTTACTGTAATTCCAAGTGACTTGTATTTGCATTGGTGTGTAGGTGATGTTGAGGACAGAAAAGTCGAGGGCCGTGGTACGAGGATGCGGTAATGGTAAGGTCGGCGTTAAGCATATTTATTCTTATTGTATTCTAAAATGTGTTTCATGTAATGCATTCCCTGTGTCTATTATTTTGATTATCTTGTGTTGTTGAGGATAGTAATGATGATGTGTAATATGTTATGTGTAGTATGTGTACTGTAGTAAGTGTAACAGGTGTAATATGTGTGGTAGGTGCAATAGGTGTATGTGTAATAGATGTAGTAGGTGTACTAGGTGTAATATGTGTAGTGTAACATGGGTGATGATGGTGTGGGCAATGGTGATGTGGAATATGATGTGGGTGATGATGCGGGAGATGTGGGTAGTGGCATGTGCGATGATGTGGGCGATGATGTGGGTGATGAGATAGGTGATGGTATGTGCGATGACGCGAGTGATGATGTGGGCGATGATGACATGGGCGATGATGTGGGCGTTGATGTGGTCGATGATGTCGCGGGGATGCTGACGTGGATGATGGGATGGTGACGTGGATGATGATAGCGCGGGGATGGTGACGTGGACGATGATGGCGCGGAGATGGTGACGTGGATGATGATAGCGCGGGGATGGTGACGTGGACGATGATGGCGCGATGATGGTGACGTGGACGATGATGGCGCGGATATGGTGACGTGGACGATGATGGCGCGGGGAGAATTATGGCACAGAGTAAGGTAACGTAAGGTAATATGGAATATTTAAAATGAAAAGGTGATAATAGACTAATAATTAATAAATTATAATTTATAAAGATTGGAACGAACGTGGGACGATAATGGCACAGGGATGGTGACGTGAACGATGGGATTGTGACGTGGATGATGATAGCGCGGGGATGGTGACGAGGACGATGATGGCACGGGGATGGTGACGTAGACAATGATGGGATGGTGACGTGGATGATGGCGCGGGGATATTGACGTTGACGACGATGGAGCGGGGATAGTGGAGTTGGAGATAGTGGCGTAGGCGATGATGGCGTGAGAAATAGTGATAGGGTAATTATGGCGCAGATTAAGGTAACGTAAGGTAATATGGAATATTTAAAATTAAAAGGTAATAATAGATTAATAATTAATAAGTTATCATTTCTAAAGATTGGAACGAACGTGTGACGATGATGGCACAGGGATGGTGACGTAGACGAATGCAGCGTATGGTGACGTGGATGATGATTTGGACATGGATGATGAATTAGCTGCGGGGATGGTGACGTGGACAATGATGGGTCGAGGATGGTGACGTAGACAATGATGGCGCGGGGATAGTGGAGTTGGAGATGATGGCGTAGGTGATGGCAGCGTAGGCGATGATGGCTCGCGCGTGAGAGTGATTGGGTAATTATGGCACAGTGTAAGATAACGTAAGGTAATATCTAATAATTAAAATTAAAAGGTACTAATAGATTAATAATTCATAATTTACTAAGATTAGAACGAACGTAGGTGATGATGGCGTGGGGATGGTGACGACGTGGATGATGGGATGGTGACGTGGATGATGATGGTGCGGGCATGTTGACGTGGATGATGATGGACCGGGGATAGTGGAGTTGGAGATGGTGGCGTCGGCGATGATGGGCTGAGAGATAGATGGGGGGTAATTATGGCGCAGGAGTAAATAATTAACGATTTCATAATTTACAAAGATTGGAACGAACGTGGGATAAAAAATGATGTGATGGCGACGTGAATGATGATTGGTCGCGGGGGATGGTGACGTGGACGATGATGGCCTTTGGGGGGGATGGTGGAGTTTGAGATGGTGGCGTAGGCGATGATGGCGTAGGCGATGATGGCGTGAGAGATAGTGATGGGGTAATTATGGCACAGAGTAAGATAACGTAAGGTAATACGGAATAATTAAAATTAAAAGGTACTAATAGATTAATAATTAATGATTCATAATTTACAAAGATCTGAACGAACGTAGGATTAAAATGATGTGATGGTGACGTGGATGATGATAGCGCGGGGATGTTGACGTAAGTGATCATAACGTGGAAATGGATGATGGGATGGTAACGTGGATGATGATAGAGCGGTGATGGCGACTTGGGCGATGACGGCACAGTGATGGCGACGTGGAGGATAATGGCGCGGGAATAGTGGCGTTGGAGATGGTGGCGTAGGCGATGATGAAGTGAGAGATGGTGATGGGGTAATTATGGCGCAGAGTAATGTAACATAAGGTAATATGGAATAACTAAAATGAAAAGGTATAATTTAGAAAGATTGGAACGAACGTGGGTTTCAAATGATGTGATGGTGATGTGGATGATGGCGCGTGGATGGCGACATGGATGATGATGGCGCAGGGATAGTGGAGGTGCATATGGTGGCTTAGGCGATGATGGCGTAGGCGATGATAGCATGAGAGATAGTGATGGGGTAATTATGGCGCAGATTAAGGTAACATAAGGTAATATGGATTCATTAAAATTAAAAGGTACTAATAGATTAATAATTAACGATTCATAATTTACAAAGATTGGAACGAACGTAGAATTAAAATGGTGTGATGATGAGGTGGATGATGATAGCGCTGGGATGTTGACGTATGTGATGATGGCGTGGGAATGGATGATGGGATGGTAACGTGGATGATGATAGAGCGGTGATGGTGACGCGGGCGATGATGGCGCGGTGATGGTGACGTGAAGGATGATGGCGCGGGAATAGTGACGTTGGAGATGTTGGCATAGGCTATGATGACGCAGGCAGTGGTATGTAAGTAATGGACACTAAGACGGTAAGGTCAGTGACAGGTCCGGGTAGCTTATTCATATTGCATTTAAAATGTATTCATGTACTGTATTCCATTTGACTTGTATTTGTATAATCTTGTAGGTGATGTTGAGGACAGTAATGACGAGTGTGTGGTAGGAGTGTGGGATAATTGTAAGTGATTGGTTCAGGTAATTTATTCTTATTGTATTCTAAAATGTATTGCATGTACTGTATTCCATGTACCTTCTATTTGCATTGGTGTGTAGGTGATGTTGAGGACAGAAAGAAGAGGGCGTGGTGGAGTGTGGCGATAATTGTAAGTGATTGGTTCAGGTAATATATTGTTATTGTATTTTACAATGTATTGCATTTTACTGTATTCCATGTGACTTGTATTTGCATTGGTGTGTAGGTGATGTTGAGGACAGAAAAAAGTCGAGGGCCGTTTGGTACGAGGATGCGGTAATGGTAAGGGGGTCGGCGTTAAGGTTATTTATTCTTATTGTATTCTAAAAATGTGTTTTCATGTAATGCATTTCCTGTGTATTATTATTTTGATTATCTTGTGTTGTTGAGGATAGTAATGATGATGTGTAATATGTTATGTGTGGTATGTGTACTGTAGTAAGTGTAACAGGTGTAATATGTGTAGTAGGTGCAATAGGTGTATGTGTAATAGATGTAGTAGGTGTACTAGGTGTAATATGTGTAGTGTAACATGGGTGATGATGGTGTGGGCAATGGTGATGTGGAATATGATGTGGGTGATGATGCGGGAGATGTGGGTAGTGGCATGTGCGATGATGTGGGCGATGATGTGGGTGATGATATAGGTGATGGTATGGGCGATGACGCGAGTGATGTGGGCGATGATGACATGGGCGATGATGTGGGCGTTGATGTGGTCGATGATGGCGCGGGGATGCTGACGTGGATGATGGGATGGTGACGTGGATGATGATAGCGCGGGGATGGTGACGTGGACGATGATAGCGCGGGGATGGTGACGTGGACGATGATGGCGCGGAGATGGTGACGTGGATGATGATAGCGCGGGGATGGTGACGTGGACGATGATGGCGCGGTGATGATGACGTGGACGATGATGGCGCGGGGAGAATTATGGCACAGAGTAAGGTAAGGTAATGTGGAATATTTAAAATGAAAAGGTTTTTAGAAATTATAATTTCTAAAGATTGGAACGAACGTGGGACGATAATGGCACAGGGATGGTGACGTGAACGATGGGATTGTGACGTGGATGATGATAGCGCGAGGATTGTGACGAGGACGATGATGGCGCGGGGATGGTGACGTAGACAATGATGGGATGGTGACGTGGATGATGGCGCGGGGATATTGACGTGGACGATGATGGAGCGGGGATAGTGGAGTTGGAGATGGTGGCGTAGGCGATGATGGCGTGAGAAATAGTGATAGGGTAAATTATGGCGCAGAGTAAGGTAACGTAAGGTAATGGAATGGAATAAAATTAAAATTAAGGTATAATAGAATAATAATTAATAAGTTATAATTTCTAAGTTTGGATGGACGAACGGTGTGACGATGATGGCACAGGGATGGTGACGTAGACGTGATGGCGCGGGGATGGTGACGTGGATGTGGGATTTTGACGTGGATGATGATAGCGCGGGGATGGTGACGTGGACAATGATGGCTCGAGGATGGTGACATAGACAATGATGGCGCGGGGATAGTGGAGTTGGAGATGATGGCGTAGGTGATGGCGGCGTAGGCGATGATGGCTCACGCGTGAGAGTGATTGGGTAATTATGGCACAGTGTAAGATAACGTAAGGTAATATCTAATAATTAAAATTAAAAGGTACTAATAGATTAATAATTCATAATTTACTAAGATTGGAACGAACGTAGGTGATGATGGCGCGGGGATGGTGACGACGTGGATGATGGGATGGTGACGTGGATTATGATGGTGCGGGCATGTTGACGTGGATGATGATGGACCGGGGATAGTGGAGTTGGAGATGGTGGCGTTGGCGATGATGGCGTGAGAGATAGTGATGGGGTAATTATGGCGCAGAGTAATAATTAATGATTCATAATTTACAAAGATTGGAACGAACGTGGGATTAAATGATGTGATGGCGACGTGAATGATGATGGCGCGGGGATGGTGACGTGGACGATGATGGCGCGGGGATGGTGGAGTTGGAGATGGTGGCGTAGGCGATGATGGCGTGAGAGATAGTGATGGGGTAATTATGGCACAGAGTAAGATAACGTAAGGTAATACAGAATAATTAAAATTATAAGGTACTAATAGATTAATAATTAATGATTCATAATTTACAAAGATCTGAACGAACGTAGGATTAAAATGATGTGATGGTGACGTGGATGATGATAGCGCGGGGATGTTGACGTAAGTGATCATAACGTGGAAATGGATGATGGGATGGTAACGTGGATGATGATAGAGCGGTGATGGCGACGTGGGCGATGACGGCGCAGTGATGGTGACGTGGAGGATGATGGCGCGGGAATAGTGGCGTTGGAGATGGTGGCGTAGGCGATGATGGAGTGAGAGATAGTGATGGGGTAATTATGGCGCAGAGTAATGTAACGTAAGGTAATATGGAATAATTAAAATGAAAATGTATAATTTAGAAAGATTGGAACGAACGTGGGTTTCATTCAAATGATGTGATGGTGATGTGGATGATGATGGCGCGGGGATGGTGACGTGGACGATGATGGCGCGGGGATAGTGGAGGTGCATATGGTGGCTTAGGCGATGATGGCATAGGCGATGATAGCATGAGAGATAGTGATGAGGTAATTATGGCACAGATTAAGGTAACATAAGGTAATATGGATTCATTAAAATTAAAAGGTACTAATAGATTAATAATTAACGATTCATAATTTACAAAGATTGGAACAAACGTAGAATTAAAAAGGTGTGATGATGAGGTGGATGATGATAGCGCTGGGATGTTGACGTATGTGATGATGGCGTGGGAATGGATGATGGGATGGTAACGTGGATGATGATAGAGCGGTGAATGGTGACGCGGGGCGATGATGGCGCGGTGATGGGTGACGTGGAGGATGATGGCGCGGGAAAATAGTGACGTTGGAGGATGTTGGCATAGGCTAATGATGACGCAGGGCAGTGGTATGTAAGTAATTTGGACACTAAGACGGTAAGGTTCAGTGACAGGTCCGGGTAGCTTATTCATATTGCATTTAAAATGTATTTCATGTACTGTATTCCATTTGACTTTGTATTTGTATAATCTTGTAGGTGATGTTGAGGACAGTAATGTACGAGTGTGTGGTAGGAGTGTGGGATAATTGTAAGTGATTGGTTCAGTAATTTAATTCTTATTGTATTCTAAAATGTATTGCATTGTACTGTATTCCATGTACCTTCTATTTTGCATTGGTGTGTAGGTGATGTTGAGGTGGGACAGAAAGAAGAGGGCGTGGGTAGGAGTGTGCGATAATTGTAAGTGATTGGTTCAGGTAATTTATTGTTATTGTATTTTACAAGGTTATTGCATTTACTGTATTCCATGTGACTTGTATTTGCATTGGTGTGTAGGTGATGTTGAGGACAGAAAAAGTCAGAGGGCCGTGGTACGAGGATGCGGTAATGGTAAGGTCGGCGTTAAGGTTATATTTATTCTTATTGTATTCTAAAATGTGTTTCATGTAATGTCATTTCCTGTGTCTATTATTTTGAATTATCTTGTGTTGTTGAGGATAGTAATGATGATGTGTAAATATGTTATGTGTGGTATGTGTACTGTAGTAAGTGTAACAGGTGTTAATATGTGTAGTAGGTGCAATAAGGTGGTTTATGTGTAATAGATGTAGTAGGTGTACTAGGTGTAATATGTGTAGTGTAAACATGGGTGATGATGGTGTGGGCAATGGTGATGTGGAATATGATGTGGGTGATGATGCGGGAGATGATTTTTTTTTTTTGGGTAGTGGCATGTGCGATGATGTGGGCGATGATGTGGGTGATGATATAGGTGATGGTTATGGGCGATGACGCGAGTGATGATGTGGGCGATGAATGACATGGGCGATGATGTGGGCGTTGATGTGGTCGATGATGGCGCGGGGATGCTGACGTGGATGATGGGATGGTGACGTGGATGATGATAGCGCGGGGATGGTGACGTGGACGATGATAGCGCGGGGATGGTGACGTGGACGATGATGGCGCGGAGATGGTGACGTGGATGATGATAGCGCGGGGATGGTGACGTGGACGATGATGGCGCGGTGATGGTGACGTGGATGATGATGGCGCGGGGAGAATTATGGCACAGAGTAAGGTAACGTAAGGTAATGTGGAATATTTAAAATGAAAATGTTTTTAGAAATTATAATTTCTAAAGATTGGAACGAACGTGGGACGATAATGGCACAGGGATGGTGACGTGAACGATGGGATTGTGACGTGGATGATGATAGCGCGGGGATTGTGACGAGGACGATGATGGCGCGGGGATGGTGACGTAGACAATGATGGGATGGTGACGTGGATGATGGCGCGGGGATATTGACGTGGACGATGATGGAGCGGGGATAGTGGAGTTGGAGATGGTGGCGTAGGCGATGATGGCGTGAGAAATAGTGATAGGGTAATTATGGCGCAGAGTAAGGTAACGTAAGGTAATATGGAATATTTAAAATTAAAAGGTATTAATAGATTAATAATTAATAAGTTATAATTTCTAAAGATTGGAACGAACGTGTGACGATGATGGCACAGGGATGGTGACGTAGACGATGATGGCGCGGGGATGGTGACGTGGATGATGGGATTTTGACGTGGATGATGATAGCGCGGGGATGGTGACGTGGACAATGATGGCTCGAGGATGGTGACGTAGACAATGATGGCGCGGGGATAGTGGAGTTGGAGATGATGGCGTAGGTGATGGCGGCGTAGGCGATGATGGCTCACGCGTGAGAGTGATTGGGTAATTATGGCACAGTGTAAGATAACGTAAGGTAATATCTAATAATTAAAATTAAAAGGTACTAATAGATTAATAATTCATTTACTAAGATTGGAACGAACGTAGGTGATGATGGCGCGGGGATGGTGACGACGTGGATGATGGGATGGTGACGTGGATTATGATGGTGCGGGCATGTTGACGTGGATGATGATGGACCGGGGATAGTGGAGTTGGAGATGGTGGCGTTGGCGATGATGGCGTGAGAGATAGTGATGGGGTAATTATGGCGCAGAGTAATAATTAATGATTCATAATTTACAAAGATTGGAACGAACGTGGGATTAAAATGATGTGATGGCGACGTGAATGATGATGGCGCGGGGATGGTGACGTGGACGATGATGGCGCGGGGATGGTGGAGTTGGAGATGGTGGCGTAGGCGATGATGGCATGAGAGATAGTGATGGGGTAATTATGGCACAGAGTAACATAACGTAAGGTAATACAGAATAATTAAAATTATAAGGTACTAATAGATTAATAATTAATGATTCATAATTTACAAAGATCTAAACGAACGTAGGATTAAAATGATGTGATGGTGACGTGGATGATGATAGCGCGGGGATGTTGACGTAAGTGATCATAACGTGGAAATGGATGATGGGATGGTAACGTGGATGATGATAGAGCGGTGATGGCGACGTGGGCGATGACGGCGCAGT